>PVKS010003018.1:0-109494 GCA_004027875.1 Aplodontia rufa | reverse complement strand
AGGGATGTTGTGGGAAGGGGAAGGGAGGGATAAGGGTGGGTAATTGGGGGGGCACTCTTGGGGGTAAATCCAATTTTCAGAATCTATATACATTATTTTATTATTTTGTTAAAATTTGTTTGATTGTTCAACAAATAAATTTCTCAATAAAAACATTAAATCTCTTTCTGAGGGAAATTTTTAGATTCAGATTCTAGAGGGACTAACATAGCATGAATAATATGAATTATTCTTTTTGTATAAATATATTTTAAATGAATATGTGTATACTTGACAGTGGGTAGACTGGACTACACAGTTCTATGGACCAAACTAACTTCATCTTAAATCTTAATTCCATGTGTCCTAGCACATAAAGACCATAAAAATAACATTAGCTTTGGGTTGTTTTCCCTTAAGTTTAAGGAAAGTGAGTTTTTAATAATTTACTAATCTGTATCTAGAAATGATGAGTGGAGGGGCTGGAGCGGTGGCTCAGTGGTTACAGCACTTTTCTGGCATGTGCGAGTACACGGTTTTGAACTGCAGCAACCACATACCATCTCCTTTGATAGGAGAGAGACAGAGAGAATCAATTTTTTTGAGTTTTTCACATGGCTTTCGTTGCTCTGACACTTAGTTGTATACATGGTGCTGAGATTTGAACCCGTGTACTCGCGCATGCTGGGCAAGCGCCGTAATCTCCGAGCCATCACTCCAGCTCCTGTCTTTCTCTCTTTTAAGAAAAAGAAAAAGAAAAAGAAAAAAGAAATGATGGGTGGACTACAAGTCAATGTAGGCCTTATTTCTATGCTTTTGCCAATGGAAATATAATAATAAAGAAATCAAACAAAAATGGCAAAGGAGACTAAATTCCATGCTAGAAGATGCTGCCAGGAATACCCAACTTTTACCAATGTGGAGGGACATAAATTACGATAAACAGAGAACATATACAATTACAAAGAGAAGTTTACAAGCAGTGATGTCCTTGAACTAGAAGTTTGGAAATGTAGTGTTGGAATAGACCTGTATTGGGAAGCTTTTGATAGTTTGGACTAGCTTCATTTTATTGCATTTATGCAAATATATGATAATTGGAGCATTTCCTTTCTTAAAATAATCCAAAATTAAATTGATATTCATAGTGCTTTAATATCAGTCTGAAACATTTTTAAACTAGTAATTTCTATTTCCACTGTTTTGAAATCTCCTTTTAGGAAGTGAAAAGAAAGTATGTCACTCACTATGGTACTATCGGTTCATATCTTTGGTTGCACATTGAAATCACCTGGGGGGCTTATAAACATTCCCCCAACACACATGTCTAGCTCACTCTCCAGATCAATCTTACTAGCATCTCTGGGTCTGGGAATGGGATCTTGGCATCAATAGTTTTAATTATTTCTGAAGTGATTCCAAGGGAAGCACAGTGTTCTCTAGTCCCTTGCAACTTAGCATAGCAGATATTTTTGTTAAGATATTTAGAAGAGATATTTTCAACATATTATTTAAGAAATGATTTACTGGTATAAAAGCATTTTGGAGTTAGGCCTAAGTGAGGATCTTACAATTATTAGCTGTGAAACTTGGTTAACTTAATTTTTAAGTGCTTTGGGTTTTTCTCATTGTAAAATAATTTGGTAAACATTTGCCTGATTCCTTCTGTATGCCAAGAATTACATCATTTGCCCATAAGAGCATCCCCAAACACCTTCTAGGTAAGTTGTGTTATTACACACATTTTATGCAGTTTCAGCATAGCCTGGGAACTTTAAAATGCAAACTCTTAGGCTGCTTCCCAGACCTACTGAGCTGGAAATTCTGGCAGTGGGACATCAAAATCAGTTTTTAAGAGGTGCTTAAATGATTTTTTTGTATGTTCTTCTTTCAGATTTTGAGCATAATTTGTGGAGACTTGCTATCCTGGCTCTGTTTGTGATTTCAGAATTAGAGCCTCTCACATTGGTGTTTGATTTTTCAATTGTTTTGATGACAGTGTGGCATAAACATTAGCCATTTTAAAATTTCTGCCAGAATGTGATATTGCTAGTCCTCTGCCTCTCTTCCCAAATCACATGTACCATTACCTTGTGCAGATGGGCATTTGAGATTCTTTACTTAACCTCAGCCAAAAGTTTAAGTTAACTAAAAGTTATAATTGCATTGCCTCTATTTGCCTTTCCACCTCTGGTACAGTTTTATCCTTTCTGCTGAAATACCAAGGTGAAGCTAATTAATTGGTGATATAAACACTGATGATAATCCTCTTGCCTCTTCTCTTTGCCATCACGTAACCCCAATTATTTTCCTTTGGCAAAAGCACATTTTTCTATGCTATCTCCACTGCAACAGTCAGCACTTGCTAAGGAAAATGCCTTTTATGTGGGAACCATTAAAACCATTTGGAGGTCAAAATTCAGGCAATTTAGGTTTTAATAATCAATCTAACCAAAATGCAGTTGCAAATTTTTGTTCATCATAAAAAAGGAAATTATACTAGGCAGAGACCATGGCCCTAAACTTATATTTTGAGCCTTGTTTTCCTAATAGGTTTTCTAAGACAATTCCACAACAAATTTCATGCAAATTATGTTCAGACTGCTAATCTCAAGGAGCTATTATAAGTTTTAGGGATCAGAGAAGAAAGGGAAGTGAATCATCTAGGTGATTACTGAATTATTTTCATTCATTGGATATATATTATATATATGTTTTCTTTGACTTCTGGGATTGTTTTCTTTTCTACTAGTGTTCATAAATTCTTTCTTTTGTGCCTAACTCTAGATCTGTCTCTAGAAGTTTTCCAATCCATTGGTGTAGCCTCAAGAATAATAGCTTCTAAAAGATGTTAATGGCAACCTGAGCAATGAATAGCCTTCATTTTTCTATTTTTCCAATGTGTTCTCTATCTTAAAATTGTCTATCTTTGTAACCCCTGAATCTCCTTAGGGAGATTCTTCATTCAGGAAATCACTAATATTTTGCGTTAGTCAGCTTTTCATTGCTGTGACAAAATGCCTGAGATAATCAACCTGTAAGGGGAGAAGATTTATTCTGGCTCATGGTTTCAGAGGTCTCTGTCTATGTTCACTTGGTCCCACCACTTTGGACTAATGGAGCACAGTGTCTCTTGGAGGGATGTGCAACAGCAGAAGGCTTTTCACTTCATGGTGACCAGGGAAGAGAGAGAGAGAGAGAGAGACAGAAAGAGGCATAGAGACAGATGGACAGACAGACAGACAGACACACAAAGGGTCAGGGTCCCAAAACCCACTTCAAGAGCACACTCCCAATGATTCAACTTCCTGTAGTAGATTCCACCATCTCCCAATAAAGTCACAGGGTAGGGATCAAGCCTTTAACACATGGTCTTTGGGAGATACTCCAGATCTAGCCTATAACATAATTTGATCTCCATTTCTGAATGAAAATCCCTCAAACTACAGAAAATTGGGTGGGCTTGTCTTTGTGGGGAATGTCATATATATGATAAAGAACATGGCTTTTTATTTGCAACAAAGGAAAAATAACTGTATGGACAAATGTTCAGAGTGTAATGCATTTTAAGGATCCTCCTATGTTTAGTCTCAGTGTCAAGTGCTAATGGCTAATTGTTTTAATCTTTCAGCCTCTATCTGGATTAAAATTCACACTCCACCTTTTATTAGTGATATGAGCTCTGTGTTTCAGTTTCTTTTTTTGTGTAAAGGGGTAATAGTAACTTCTCCTTTGTGTTGACATGAGTTTTAATGCATGTAGCTGACAGGAGTTTGTAACCTTAATCTACATGGACCACCACCATTCTATTTTTTTTTAAGAGGGACAGTGAGAGAGAGAGAAAGAGAGAGAGAGAGAGAATCAATTTTATTTAGATTTTTACCTGGCCTTCGTTGCTCCAACACTTCATTGTGTACATGGTGCTGGAGTTCAAACTCGCTTAGTTGCACATGCCAGGCATTTTCTGTAACCACTGAGCTACTGCTCTACCCCCCACAATTCTTAAATATGGTGGTAATGTTCCTTTACTACAATTGTCAGCAGAGTTTGGATCACTAATAGGGTCTATGTGTGGGACATGGGGAGTAAATTTCTGCTTTTTTTTTGAGACATAAGTCTATCTTTTTTATTATCATTTCCACATTTAATCAATGTAAAAATAAACTAGTGAGTTATTTCACATTTTTTTAGTACCAAGTCCTTGAAACCTTGGGTGCATTTTACACTTAGAGCACATCTCCAGAGGACAAATTCCTTGTTAAAAAGATGGAAATGAGAACTTTCCAGGGGGGTAGAAATCATTGAGAATTAGTGGTAACAATGCTCTAATACATCTCATTCTCAGGGTGAAGGGATAACTTGTTGAAAACTACTCAGTTCTAAAAGGAAGCTCATTTTGTTCATGAAGTATGTGCTTAATGAATGTGGGAACTCAGGGAGTTGGCTTCTGTAAGAAGTTGGGTGAGAACAAATGAAATTCATTTCTTATAATTTTCTTTCACCATTATTCACAGAGAAGTGTTTCAGAGTTAGATGAATTCTGTAGAAATGCCCTATAAGATTCCCATCTTATGGCTAGATCCCCTTGTCTTGATTACATGCAGCAATGATGAACTTTGTATAGCTTAAATAGTTTGGGGATGATTTAATAGTTACAGAAGTTTTTATTTGGAACCTAAATCTGTCTTATCATGTCTTCTATAATTATTGTAGTTATTTCCTTTGCAACCAGTTGAAACAAGTCTACTCTCTCACTCCCATGACAACCCTTTAAGTATTTGAAGATAGCTCTGTCCCAAAGCCTCTTTCCCTTTGAAATCACAAAACTCCCCATGATCCTCCTTACTCTATGGTGACTGAGCTATGGACTTGCTTTTGTTTCTTTATACATAACCAAACTCCTTACTCCATGTATGAGTAGCATATAATGGGACAGGGTCAAGAGGATGTGACAACCTTCTCTGTTTTGGATATACCGCTTTTAATGAAATTCAAGATTCAAAGATGTTGGCAGCCACACAACTGCTTGACTCATAATGAATTTACAGAAATGTATGATCTCTAAGTCATTTTGATCCATGCTACTGTTAAAACATGTACCTTACACTTGTATTAGGGGATTAGTTCCAGGGCAGAACATTGTTCACATGAAATTTCATCTTATCTTAGATTTGACTTAACATTCCAGATTGTTGATAGGATATTTTCCCTTTGTAACCAATATCTTTTCCTACGAGTATTAGTATCAGTGGCTTAGCAGTTGGAGCACTTGCCTGGCATGCATGAGGACTGGGGTTCAAACCCCAGCACCACATACACAACTAAGTGTTAGAGAAACAAAGGCAAGATGAAAAAATGAATAAAATTGATTTTCTTTTTATCTCTCTCCCTCTCTCTCTCTTTCTCTCTTCAAAAGAAAATGATAGTTCTATCATAGATCAATCAATAGCTAGTCTTGATTACAGAAAAGCCAAGAATAATGCTACACTGTCAATCAGTTGGTAAGTTATTTATTATTTTGGAAACCAGAATGGTCACCTCATGGTCATCATACACTGTAAGAATAATTCTTTCCTTAACCAGTCTCTTAATTAGGCTGAACCCTACCAAATTTCTGTCACTGAGAAAATTTTGACCTGCAAAAAGGACAATATCATATGATTTAAATCCAATATGAAGCCAAAATAGCAAAATAAAAATAACCAACATAAAACTACAGTATATTCAAAATACATTGCTCCTCTAATTACCTTCTGTAGACAGGTTTGTTTACACAGAAGAGAAATATTTGACTTTTTTTCCTTGAATCCTGATAATATGACTATTGAATAAAGGAAAAGATACCATATGGTGTCCATGTGATATGTCTGATTTTAATGTCTCCATTTGAAACTAATCAGAATCTTTCAAAATATGTATAAGGAAGGTATAGTCAATATTCCAAAGAAGTGTTTTACATGTATGGAGAGTTCAGATAATATGTAGCCCATCAGTCCAGAAATGGGTGGTCATTTCAATCTTCACAGAAGTGGTGGAATGTGAGCCAGGTGGATCCGGAAGGTGAATTGAGGTTGGGTCAGATGAGGGAAGGCGAACATGCATTTGAGAGAGTCATGAGGTCCAGGTTGATGAGGCCGGGAATCTGGGCTGCAGCAGGCAGTCATGTGTAGATGAACTTCCAGAAACAGATCTCCTCTGTAGGAAAATGTCAGTGGTGAGTTCAAAAAGGGGGCTAGCATATAATGTGAATATTAGAATCAGTGCTCTGAAGAGGAGCAACTCTTCTGGTCAAGTAATCCTCCAGGGCTTCCAAGTGAACAGGCTGGAGGTTCCTGTATGTTGCCTGTCTCCAGAGATGTCTTCAGTCTTGATCACAAAGATGAATTTTGCAGGTAGCCATGCCTCCTAATATATTAAAAGGAAAATATATTTTTTCCCGTTAAAATAAGGTGGATTTAGGATTTCTTTTGGAAAGCATGCTTATCTCTCACCAAATATGGTTTCTCTCAGGGTTTTTCTAACATGGTCCACCTGGTCTTGACTTTTCACTGGGAATACTTTGAAGTGCATATGTTTGAATACTATTAAGCCTGTATTTAAAGTGTGTGGGTTATTTTGATTTAGTAAGTTGACATTTACTTTCTTGTCCTGTCTTATGTGGGCTGTGTGGCAAAAACATCTGCTCTGATAATGGAAGAAATCAGAACTATTTACTCCTCATTAAGTTATCAGAGCAATGTAATTCTCTTGACACCCAGCCCCATGGATGATGGCTGGCTGGCAGTGATTTGTCAGCATCTCTGGGTATCATTTCCTCACCCCTTCATGGCAGATCCTCATGAAAACCAATTGTTTTGGGTCTTGCGTTTTACTAATGATATATTTAATAAGGATAAATGCAGGAAAACAGGGCATCAATGGTCACAAATACCTACATCTGGAAGAGAATTGAAAGGAAAACTGATCACAGCTGCATTTGACAGTTAATGTTATTAAAATGTTCAATGTGGAATTTCTATTTTAAATAAGAAACACTTGAAAGAAATGATCAGGATTAGCAGGGGCTTAAATTGAAACCATGTTGGCTTGTAGGTAACAGAATGTTAGATACAAACACTGCTTTTAATATAAAAGCATTCTTTACCCCCAAATTATCCATGTGGCTCTGTTTGGACCACTGGAATTTGATTAGGTTTGGCTTTTTCAGGAAACCAGGAGGTAAGAAGAACCCGTTTAATCTTCTGTTAAGTGGTTTATTCCGTGCTCCAGCCTTTGGGTAACTCAGTTTATGAAAACGTTCTGGAGTTCAGGTTTGCTAACCCAGTCCTACACCAATCATATGCCTGCCTTCTGGCCTGTGCTACACTCTAACATTGGATTTACTTGAGTCAAAGTACAAGGGAGAACTTTGTTGAGTGTCAAAGATGTGAGGATCCGTTCATTGTTTGTTCTCCAATTGTAGCTGAAGCTTAGAATACACCCATCTGGCAGACCCATGGTTGTCATTTATTGTGTGAATGTCCAGTAATGTATCCATTAAAGCAGAACTGACAATCCTAATTTTCCTATGATACTCAGGAGTCTCAATGCCAAACACAAATCAAAATTTCATGTGCCATCCTAGGAGAACTTACATTGACTTGTGGCCCATCTTTTCTCTGTTCCATGTGTGTCTTTGTTAATCAACTCAGAAAAAAAATATCTATCCATTTCTTTAGGAATTTTCCACCAAGTAGGATATGAGTATTCTTAGGGGAAAATCTATTCTGCAGCATCAGCAACAGGATTTACATAGAACTAGCAGGGGAGATAAATACAAGAAACAAAAATCAGCTAAGGCTGTAGATCAGAGTGTGCCTAGCGTGCATGAGGCCTTGGATTCAATCACCAGCACTAGGGGTAGGAAATCAAATTTCCTTCATTAATCCTACCAGGAAATAAAATGTAGATATTCCACAAAGCTGTTACTCTTGGGAAGAGAATTTCATAGGAGAAACAGTAGCCGGGTCTATTACCAATGTCTAGTCCATCAATAAATGCTTGCTAAAATTAATGAGTTTAGTCTTTATTATCTATTATTATTATTGTGCTATTTTACTAGCCTACTAACAGATTTTCCCTTTCAATAGCACATGAAGTTTGCCAAAGTGAGTCTGCCAATGTTAACCTTTTGGTTGTTTCATTTATTATTCAAAAAGTTTTAGTGCTGCCAAGTTGCCCACAGGATAAATTTCAAAACTCCTTAGTTTTATGGCATTTAAGTCCGAGCAAAATACCAGTCCTGCTTGCCCCCTCGTCTTCTACAAAATTCCCCTAATCAAATAGTCATTTCCAGCTAGTGGTTTTTGGTCTTAGTGTGAATTGTTCAGCACCCATATTGACCCAGCTCATCTTAGTGCTTGTTGTACTCTTCCCCTTTTGTTAAAGAATCAGGTATCTCCTCCTGATTCATTAAGAACTATCTGGAGTTCAGCATTCTCCATGAAGCCTTTCCCAGCATGTCCAGTTAAAATACACATGAAACTTTACTTGCCCAGTGCTGACAGCCTGCCAACAGTAGCCCCTGATGAAGGAGAGCCTATATCAAGCCATTTTTTTGTTTTTGCTTGGCTTTTAGTATTCTGTTGGACTCAAATTAGTCAATTGGAAAGTCCCTTTCTTCCACTTCTGTTATTTCTCTGGATCCACTTTATGAATTATAAACCAAACCTGTTCAGTAATTGGTTTCCTCCTCATTTGTGAGTCCTAGGGATTTGACTCTCTGCACATGATTTGATCAAACAAACCATGATATTTTCCTACCAAACCTTCTCTACTTCCAGGAAACATAATAGAAAGGTATAAAGTATCTCCTTTCCCTGCTCACTGAGCACTCATACCTGTGGCAGGAACTGGCTCCAACAGGCGAGGATGAAGACCGAGCCCCATACGGCAGGACCCATCATATTCACCTACACTGGCACTGAATGCTCCTTTTTTTTTTTAAGAGAGAGAAGGAAGGAAAGAGAAAGAGAGACTCAATCAATCAATTTTATTTAGTTTTTCATGTGGCTTTTGTTGCTCAGACACTTTGTTGTGTATGTGGTCCTGGTGTTCGAACTCGCATCCTTGTGCATGCCAGGCAGGCACCATAACCACTGAGCCACCACTCCAGCCCTGGATGCTCCTTTTGATTCAGCTTTGATGCCTTGTTCAGCCAACTTTGTGCTTTTCAAAGTATGTATGGTCTCCAGGAGAGTGAGACTGGTCTCAACTCACTCCAACCTGAGATTTGTCAGGAATGCTAATCCCCATTGCGGATCTACAGAATCAGAATTCTGAGGGTGGGACCCAGTTTTTAATATGCCCACTGAAATTTAAGAATTCTGTTTTGCATGGTTAACAGTCTGCATATTAATTCCTACTTCGTACTCAAGCAGTGGAGCAATGGTAACTTTTATACTACCAATGTGAGTGGGGATTTTTATACCCTCTTTGGAAAGCAGTTTGCCTTCATCTAATAGAATCCAAAATGGGCATGAGCTATGACTTAGCCATCAGGTTGGTAGGTCTGGATGCTAGGAAACCTCGAATGTTTACTGCAATATAAAATATGAATGTTCACAGCAGCATTGTTTGTATTGTATTGACCGCCAAAGATAAAACATCCCAAATGTTTATTCATGGTAGAATGGATAAGTCAACTTTGACTATTTATGTGTTGGAATATGGTGGAATGTCAAAACAAACGAATTCTAGCTACTTACAGAAACATGGATAAAATTTTCAAACATAATACTGAATAAAAAAAGTAAATCACAAGAGATACAGCATAACTCAGAAGACTAAGGCCTACAAAGTCTTTAAAAGAGGTGTTTGACTTGGGAGTTTTATACTCACTTATAATCATTTTGAATATAACAAAATGTAAGCATACTTTTGTATTTTAAGCATATTTCTATTTGTTACAACAAATGACCCTGGGCATTGAAAAATTTGATATATAGATTGCCATGATATACTGGAGTGGGGATACCATTAAATATCTACACAAAATACCTAGGTTTCCTTTCCTTAATTTTGGCTTACATGTACATAAAACCCAGAAAGTAGAAATGCATATTCTTAGTGCACATCTCATCTTAGGACATTCAGGTGTTTCCAAATGAGATTGACACAACGTTGTAATCGTAGGTTCCTCAGAATATGAATGGTGTCTGACAGGTTTAAGATTTTTCTAATTGTTGGTGTTTGATTTCCCAGTGTTGGTGGTTTTAGTTTTTTTTTAATCTTTCAGTCTTTATTTTTTCCCATTTTTAAATTTTATTGAGGAGTTGTATTTTTGTATAATCATAAATGCATATGTAATGACAATATGATATCCCCACATCACCCACAGTCCAGTCTCTTGACTCTTCTATATTTCTTCCTGTAACACATATAAATGTCTCTTTCACTCTCTCCCTCCCTCCATCTTCTCTCTATATATATCTATCTCTCTATATATATATTTAAGCACACACACATATACACACATGTATATATCTACATAGATGTGTGTGTGTGTGTGTGTGTGTGTGTGTATTGATTGTGCATTTTCTGTATTATTTGGCTTCGGGGGGGTGTAAATGGTAAGCTACATTATTGATTCCTCACCTAGATTCCTCTCTATCATCCTTTCCTACTCTTCCCTCCTCTCCCCTACGTATCTATTGTTCCCCTAGATTATGTGTTGCTTCTACTTTGGTAAGTCTAGTACATGAGCTTAACCTTTCAACCATGCCTGAGGTCCTTATAGTCCTCCTTCAAAAAGATTGGTGACTCTAAGTATTATTTATTTTTTAATTGGTGCAAAATAGAGATGAGGAAGTAGGTCCGGGAGGGAGGAAGGAAGGGAAGAAAATAGTACGGGGGACTGAAATGGAGAAAACTTTGTTGTATCTATGAATGTGTTCATATGAACCCCACAGTTATCTTTAACTACAATGCACTAAAATTAAAATAACAAAGATGGGTATCTCTAGTGATTCCAATGGCTAGAGAGATTTTCTAAAGCATTAAATGCCCTCAAATTTCGTTACTAATGTACTAGAATTTCCATTTAAATTTCATAAGGACATAAGTACTAAATCCATTAATCCCCCTTTGTTTCAAGAACTCCCTCTACCTGGTACTCATTCCTGTGCCTGAGCTATTTTTCCCTAGAGAATTACATTGTGCTTGGATGTTTGCTATTGTGGGTGGATTCTGTCTTGTATGCAAAGAACAGGAGCAAAGATGGAACAGCTTACCCTACAGGTTTAACAAATATTGACCCAGGAAGATCAGCATGTACTAAACTTGTGTAATCAAGTGACAAATATCTACTCAGGGAAATCAGACTCAGTCAACACATGCAAGAGGCACTAGCAAATTTAGAATTAGGAAGTGAAAAGCAGAGTTGAATGGAAACCAAAAACACCAGTTACAAATCTAGGAATAAATTGAAGGCCATCCCAAAGGATTCTATAAATAGAGTTTGTGCTTTTATTGGAGAACAACTATGCATGACCATTGATGCTATCATAAAAGTAAAGGTCAGAGAATACATCCAGGAAAATGATATTAGTGGTATATTATTTATTCTGATTGAAAGAGCAGAAAACTATTGCAAAAAATATAGGCTAGTGATGGTCATATCTTGGAAAGGAGAGCTGAAAGCTGTGAGCTGTGGGCTTGGTGGGAACTGATTCAACTTTAGCTATAGTTTGAAGGAGGAGATGGTACTATTTGCTGATGGGTATGAGAGAGAGAGAGAATGGAGGAGAGTTGATTCTGTTAGCTAAGGTGAAGAAGGAAAAATTTGGAAGTGTCTGGTGGAAATTAGGAATTTGTTTTTGGAAAAGTTGTTTAAGATGTCTGAGAAACATCCCAGTGGAGATGTTCCTTTCAGCAGGAGGCTCAACAAACAACAGCTGTGGTAGCTGTTACTTTTCATCACTTTGACATTCAGTGACATAAATCCCTGGAAGTTGGAACCTGCCAACATCTGTCTCAGAAAGCAAAATTCTTATTCACCAAAAGCCACTTACATTTAGGTTTTCCTTTCCATATTGCATCCTAGTAGTAGTTGTTCTGTTTGTTTCTCACTCATTTCTTTTGACTTTACTTATCATTCCAGGGAATTTGAATCCAAAAGATGTGATTAGGAAACTCAGAGACCTTTTATGTCCATTGCCAATTCTATGGGTCCATTCAATTCTAAATATGCTTGTTAATCACTTCCTATAAGTTTGTAAATCAAGTCTCCATTGCTCATACCCATGACCTCAGCAATACCCTTTATATTGGTGTGTCTTCTTACTCCCTCTTACTCTTATAATTTCTTCATCCATTTGGGGAGGATATTGAACTCAGACTCTGTTTTTTTATGAACATAAAGTGTGTCATTCAAGTAACAGTCAACAATGAGCTAGGATATACTGTTGAAACCTTAATGGACCTTCCACATCCCCTAGCCATAGGGAGACATATGAGTGTGGCATTATGGAAGCAGCATAATGCATGTCCTTGTCAATCAGATCATTGCCAACTGTGTGTAGAGCTTCCACTGGCTTCACATTGTACCCAGAATGAGTTCTGTGCTCACCACCATGCTCTCCTCCCCACAACCACTCTTCTCTTTGCCCTCTATACTCCTGCAATATCCGCTTGCCTTTAATTGCCTCTTGTGCCCATTTTAGGGTCTCTGCTCTTGCTGTTCCCTCTGCCTGGGATACTCTTCTGCTATAAAACATAAAGATGCAAATCAGACTCTTACATGTTTTTTTGTGTCAGCTACAGTGTTAGCTTTTGATTAAACCGAAACTGAGGGATAGTCTAAAAAAATAAGTGGCTAATAATCATCAAAAGTATCAAAGCCATAAAAGACAAAACAAGACCAAGAAACTATACTAGATTAGAACAGATTGAGAAGTCATGATGAAAGCAAGCCAATGAGTACAGGAGAAAGTGTTCTAAATCACTAGCAATCAGAGAAATGCAGATTAAAACTACATTAAGATTTCACCTCACTCCAGTCAGACTGGCAAAGATGAAGAATACAAACAGTAACAAATGATGAAGGGGTTGTGGGGAAATAGGAACACTAGCACACTGTTGATGGAACCGCAGACCTGTGCAGCTGCACTGGAAAGCAGCATGGAGGCTCCTCAAAAAATTAGGGATGTATCCACTGTACAAACCACTATCCCTTTTCTAGGTATTTTCCCAGAAGAGCTGGAATCAGCACTTTACAGTGACTCAGCAAAATCAACGTTCACACATCAGTTCACTTTATAATAGCTAAATTATGGAATCAATCCAGATGCCCTTTACTGGATGAATGAATCAAAAAGCTGAGGTATATATATGTGTATATATATAAAAATATATATACACATAAAATGTCTTATGTTATAGGGGAGATATAGAAGAGTCAAGAGACTGGTGTGGGTGATGTGGGAGTGATTCTAGATCAGGGTTGGGGCATATCATATTGTTATTACATATGCATTTATCATTGTAAAGCAATACAACTCGTCAATAAAATTAAAAAAAGAAGTCATTATGCAGGCTGGAGCAGGGGCTCCGTGGTTGGAACTTGTCTGGCATGCATGATAATCCAGGTTTGAACCCCAGCACTACATACACATCTAACTGTCAGGGAAACAAGAAACAGTTGAAAAAATAATTAAAATTGATTCTCTCTTCCTCACTCTCTCTCATTTTGTTCCTTTCTGTCTTTAAAAACAAACAACAACAACAACAAAAGAAGTCATAGTGACAAAATATGTTCAAAGAGCCTGAATTAGATCTAAGACCAACAAACATATGAGCAGAGAAAGACCTGGTAAAATTTGCATAATGTCCATAGGTCAGAGAATAGTGTTCTATCAGTGTTAATTTTCAAATTTTGATAATTATGTATGCCATGGCGTTGTAATATGTAAACAGTGAAGAAACTAGGGGAAGGATATGTGGGAATTCTATATAATTTTTTAACTTTTCATAAGTCTAAACTATTTCAAAATAAAGTAGTTGTATATTTTCATTTTCCTCATAATTAAAATGCTAAACATCTTCTTTTAAATTCATGGGTCATTTGCATATTTTCTTTAGAAATTGTTTACTTAAATCCTTTGCCCATGTTTTAATGGGATTATGCACTTTTTATTTAGACCTCGATTAAAAAAGAAGTCATTTTCCAAAAAAATGTAAATAATGTCAGCTTTTCAGAGAGGTCTTATCGGATGTCCTTGCTGAAGGCAGAGGTCCTATCTTTCTTGTCCACCACTATATGCTTATTGCTCGCTCCAGGGCCCAGGTGTCTGTCACATGAATGGACCTTAGAAGGCATGCTTTGGTCCTCTGCCCACATCCTCTTCTGCACTCACCTCTATATGCTGATGGTTGCTTTGCTGACGTATTTCTACCAATAGCTTTTTGGGCTTAAGGTACATGCTAGGCTCATGAACAGGCCAGAAGTGTCAAAGAGTTAATACCCTCACAGCAGTGCTCCAACAATGATGGATCAGGGGATGCATGTATATATCCTGGATTCCTTGTCTCTTGATGGTGTTACTCCTAGGAGTGAATTCCATCCACACTATCTCCCAGAGTTCTCAGTTGCATTAAGCTCCAGTTGCCCACAGTGGTAACTTGCCCCGTGATGTAATATCTATTTACTATTTTTCTTTTCCTACCTCACTTCTTCTTTTCATGCCAATGTTCCCTGAGATTACCTCCCAAGGAATCTACTTGCACTTGGAATTTTTTCTTTTATACTTTTTTTTCTGGGGAATCTGACCTCAGAAAATCCTTAATGAATGAATGAGTGAATGAATGAATACCCAAGTGTTTATACTCAAATAATACTTATTCCCTGAAAGTCACCAGGAATTGATTTGATTTATTGTGTCACAGGTTTCTCCCATACATTATACATTCCATCAGTACGGAATTAACTAATTGTATTCTATCAATATGGTGTCAATTCATCAAACTAAAATTGATTATTAATTTTTGTTTCTGTGATGCTGGGGATCAAGCCCAGGGCCTTGTGCATGATTGGCGAGCGTTCTTTACACAGCTTTGCATCATTATGCCTTTTTATTCTCCTCTCACAGGGAAAAGATACAATGACATATGTAATGTATGCTGCTTAAATAACAACATACTAAGGAATTACTACATGCTTGTTTGTTGAAGATTTTTGAGTAAGTGGGGGAATCTTAAATTCTGTGCAGGGAAGTGATACAGCTTGTCTCCATTTAAAACTCCTCCATGATGAGATAGAATTTATCATTACAATCAGAAAACTTCATAATCTCCCATAGACAAAGAACATAGTCTTAGGAGAAGGGAAGACAGGAAGCATTATAAGGAGAAGGAATTTATTTACTGTGATTTCAACCACACTGGAATTTATTTTTATCAAACAAATCATGAGTAAGTCAACAGGGCTGAGTGAAACCAGGAGAGTGTGAGGTTTAGACTCCTGAAAAGAGGAGTATATATACTGGAAGGATGTGAATACATTTTGATCCCTAGAAGTTGCTCAATATTCCTGGAAAACTCTTGGTTTCCCTTTACTTTTATTTTTAAATATTTTTATTAACGCATTACAGCTGTATATAATAATGGGCTTCACCCTCTACTCGTATTTTTTTTTTAATTCAAAGTATTTTCTTTTTGGGAATGTAACATGTCAGAGTTTCCAAAACTCAGTTTAAACTTCAGACTCTAATTTCTATAAGGCCACCTAGCATTTGTTCATGAACACACAACCAGTGTCTGGGATAAAAGCGATCCTTACCATTTTGTCCTCTTCATTTGACCTTGTTGGAGAAGGCAGTGGGCTTTTGAACCAGCCTCTTATTTCCTTAATGTTTAGCGAGGGGACAAAACACCCAGCATCCCCAGTGGCCAGTGGTCCAGAGGGGACCAAGGATACTGAGACAGTATATGTTCCTGGAGTCTTGTGGGAGTGCGGGAACAGTAGCGTCAGGTTTCTGTCTTTTTAGGAGAAACCAAAAAATCTGAATTTTTCTTACAAAATTTCTCCACTTTTAATGTTTTGAAGTCATTCTCTGAGAAAAAATAAATTTTGAAGCTTGATTTTTCACTTTCTAAAAAATAATAAAAATTTATTATTGATATAACGATTTGTACATATTTATGAGATAGAGTAAAATAATTGGATACATGTATAGAATGCACAATGGTCATGTCAGGGTAATTAGCATTTCCATATGCTTGATGCTTTAATATCTCTCTGTGTTGGCAACCAGTAGACTGTTCTAGTGATTTTGAATCCATTGTAAATTGTTGAAACCTATTGTTACGGGTTGGATATGAAAGGTCCCAAAGCTAAGGTGTTGAAGGCTTGGTCCCCAGTGCAGCAGTGTTCTGAGGTTGGCCCTGTGGTGGATGATGGGATCATGAGGACTCTGACTTCGTCACTGGATTAATCCATTGAAGGATTCATACCAAAACAGACTACTGGGAGGTTGTGGAAATTTTGATGAAGGGCTTAAGTAGTTGGGGGCATAATCTTGAAGGTTCTTTTTGGTCCCTAACCCCTCCCTCTCTCTTTTTATGCTTCCTGGATGCCTACCTTGCATTCCCTAACATTTTGTTCTGACTACCCATAGGCCCAGAAACAAGAGCCAAGTGACCTTACTGAGACCTCTGAAACTGTGAGCCCAAGTAAACCTTTTGTCCTTTAAACTCATTTTCTTAGATGTTTTGTCATAGCAACAGAAAGCTGACTTAGTGGCATGAACCCAAGAACTAATTCCTCCTAACATTGTTTGGGTGCTTTTTATCTAACCTCTTATTTCCAAATGCTAGACACTTTAGGTTACTTTAACATCATAATAAAAGAAATGGATTCCTAGTAATAGAAAGACCATCAGGGTCCTCTGCTGAGATCTACTACGTTGCTTTTTAAAGAGTGGTCACTTGTCTGCTCTATCGTTATCACTTGGGAAATTGTTAGAGATGCAGACTCAGACCCCTCTGAATCAGAGCATGCTGTTCAACAAGATCACCAGGTAACTCATGGGTATATTTAAGTTTGAGAAGCATGGCTTGAGTGTGCCTCTCCAGGAATCACACTGCAAATGCAGCAGCTGTTATTAATTCTAGAGCGATGGAGAAGAGGGGGTGGGAATGAAAGAGAGAGAGAGAGAGAGAAAAAAAAACAAGACACAGTGGAAAATGTTCCATTATTCATAGATGCCTACAATAATAATAGCTAGCAAAAAGACTTTTTAAAATGGCCTTTTGGTAATGAGGTCCATATCATCTGTTTTGGTATGTAGTCCATTAGTTGAGGAATATAGTTGGTTAAGGCAGTCTCTACCAATATTTTCAGTCAAAGTCTGTATGTTTTCAGTAATGATAGGATTTTGGAGTTATTTAATCAACAACAATCTATATTAAAAATCTGCCACATGCATGACAATATTCTGAACTTTGTACCAAGAGAAGGATAAGGGACAGCTTTCACTTCTAAGAACTTAGTTTTTCCATGACGAAACATGACACATGCATGCACAGGGTGAGAATGCAGTGTGAGGAGGCAGAGCTGGCTAGGTGCTCAGGAAGTCCTCAGCATCATGGTTACTGAACACAAGTGTACTCACATTTTTATTTGCATGCTTATGTGCTTGCCCTTTGTCTATACCTCCTTACTGAAAAGCAACATATTTGCAAGGATCATTGTTAATTGAATTATATACTCATTGCTTTCTTACACATTTGCATACTGCTCTCTGCCCTGGGAGGGAGAATGTAAATGAAAATCACATACACACACAAAACAAAGTTTGTTTGACATGCTAGAGTCATTTCCTGTAACTTCTGTCTTTCTCTAAAAAGAATACATTTGAAGTAAAACTATATGAATTTTTAAAAATCGTTTTATTGATATATCTTTTACACACCATACAATCCACTCTTTTAAGTAATGCAATTCAGCTGGGCATGGTGGCACATGCCTGTAATCCTAGCAACTCCAGAGGCTGAGGCAGGAAGATCTTGAGTTCAAAGCCAGCTTCAGTAACTTAGGGAGGCCAAAGAAATTTAGCAAGACCCTGTCTCAAAATAAAAATATAAAAAGGGCTTGGGATGTTGCTTAGTGGTCAAGCACCCCTGGGTTCAATCCCTGGTACTACCACCCCTACAACCAACCATCAAAAAAAAAAAAAAAAGAATGCAATTGAATGTCAGCATGTTCAGAGGTGTGCATCAGTCCCTACACTCAATTTCAAAGCATTTCCTCTAGCCTGAAGGAAAACTCACACCCATCGTTTCCCACTTCTTCTCACCCCACTGCTCATCTACTTCCTGCCTCCGTAGGTTTGCCTCTTCTGGACATCTATTATAAATGAAATCACATGATACACCATCTTTTGAGACTGGCTTTTATCACTTACCGCTATAGTTTACCAGCTCCTGGACTTTTACTTTCATTTTTCGTTTCCTTGAAATAGAAAAGATAAATAAACTTAGGGCAAGAAGATGTTAGATTATTACTACAGAAGCACAAATGACCTTCAAGGCTTAAGGGCATGAAGCTTTTGTTTATAAACTGAGAAGCGGCACGTTTCCTCCAGTTGTCCTGAAGCACGTCGTTTTTATTGGGGTTTTGGTGGGGCTTCCATGAGAACTGGCTGGACCTAGGAAATGTTGTGAAGCGAATGATGCTTACTTTCCATGCCTCCTCTTTACATTTTTTATATCCTCCTTTTACCTTTAGATATATTATTCTAATGGCACATCCTTTCCCACCCTGAAATAGTACATTCTGACAACATAAATTTGTTAACTTTGCTAAATAATAGTTTCATTTCCCTAGGGAACTTCAATTGTCCTATCTAAAGGAGAGCGGAATGGCAGAAATTGCAAGAAGACAGGGAAGCAGGCAGCTGTTTCTGTTTGTCAGTTTCTTGGACATTTGTTGAGAACTTACCATATGCCAGGTATGCTGTACCTATATGCTGTATCAGAGACGTTAAGTAACTTGCCTAAAGACACAAAGAATTTGAACACAGTTCTGATTTCAGAACCTCAATATTTGGTTATTGTGACATAATATCTCCCCAGTACTCATAGCCAACCTATAGAGACTGCAGCCAACAATGATTCCATCTCATCCCCCTTAAAACAGATACGGGATGCACATCATTTTTTATATTAATCTTGACATCTGGCTTTCTCTCTCAAGGCAATGTTATCAGTTCTTTCAGTTATAGTCCCTATTGATTGTTTAACAGTATGAAAATCAACATTTTATTTGTAAATCCCACCCCCTGCTTTTTGCCACTTACCAGAAAACTCTAGATCCGAATCTTCAAGATTTACTTGTAGGAAGCTATAATATGATAGCACAAAGAAGTGTTACTACCACCAGGAAGGGTTAAATTACTTAAATCTATTTGATGAAAATGTCAGGCTAACCTGGAATGAGAGTGTATTCAACTACCAGTATTTATTGACTGTCTAACTAAGAAATGCCAAAGGCAATTCTTCAACTTGTAATGATAGGATGTAAAGAGCAACACAATGCCACAAAAAGCAAAACACTTACTGCAAGAGATAAAGATATAGACTAATCTAGAAAACTCTAGTACTGTCATGATGACAGTAATTTTTTTTTTAAATCTGGGTTTTGCTTTTCTTATATTTAGGACATATGTGGTGCTGGGGATTGAACCCAGGTCCTTGTGCAAGGCACCTCTTCAGGCCCAATCACTTTTAATTCTGGTATTAAAGTTAAAAGGTAAAGGACTGGGTATATGGCTTAGTGGTAGTGTACCTGCCTAGCACCCATGAGGTCCTGGATTCAATCCCCAGTACACAAAAAAGAACTAAAAATGAAAACAAGAGAGACAAAGTCAAAAGCTGAAAGTATGAAAAAATAACTATAATATGCTAATATAAATAGACATAAATTATGACATCAATTAAAAAGTGAGGGGAGGGGAGAAGAAAGTGTAGAGCTTTTTGATTAAATTAAATTGTTATTGACTTAAAATAAACTCAACAAGGAAGACTAAACACCATGGGAACCCTTGGTGTATCCTTAGGCAGGTGCTGGAAAAGACAGGATTTTTAGCTTATGTTCAGTGTTTAGGGAAAAACAGCTTTGCTTTTATTCAAAGGCTATTGGGGAATAAATAAATCTGTAATTGGGTTATTAAGAATTCCTGTCTAGAAGACACATGAAATGAAATGAGGCTAGGACTGTAACTGGTAAGGCGTCAGCAGCCATTCACATTGGCCTGGTTATAGGGATATTTGGTCATTTTCCCAGCATGGACAGTATTTATGTTTTTGTCTGTGCTCACACATGGTGACAGTTGGGCTTAATGTTGGCTTGGTCCATTATGGGCAGAGTGAGCTCCTCTGGTGTTGGTGTTCAAGAAATTTGTATGTTTAACAGGACATGCAGTGACAGCTGGGAACACAGAGTCCCACTCTCAGGGGCTGCTTTTCTCTTTCTCACCATGCACTCCAATTTGCTGTGTATGGCTATGAGGAAAACTGGTTTTTATTCCAACCTTGAAATTTAGTAGCTGTTTAATTTGAGAATATTCACATGCTATCAGAATTTCAGTTTCCTTATGTATAAACCTTAGTTTCCTCATATGTTTTCTTAAGAGAGAGAAGGAGAGAGAGAGAGAAGAGAGAGAGAGAGAGAGAGAGAGAGAGAAGGGAGGGGGAGAGAGGCAGAGGTGGAGAGAGAGAGAAGAAAGAGAGATCAATTTTATTTAGTTTTTCATTTGGCCCATTTGCTCTGTCATTTCGGTGTGTTCATGGTGCTTGGGTTTGAACCCATATCCTCACACACACCAGGCAAGCACCATAACCACTGAGCCACTGCTCCAGCCCCCTTATATCTTTTCTTCTAATGGGAATAATAAAAATTACCTTGATGGTTTATTGGAAGGATGAAAGAAACAACACTGCAAGCATTCAGATAATTAGTTCAATTTGGTGAATGGTGGAGGGATAATTGTCTCTATCTTTATACTATGACAATGCCATTTGATTAAACTGCAGATTTATTGAGGACTTCTGTCATAGCAGGTAGGGCATCTATGACCATGTGACCGTTATGGCCCTCAAGGTGGTCATAGTCATGAGAGGGTATCACAGGCCTCCACTGTGCACTCTGTCTCACAGGGGTGTTTGGGGTCTCCTCCATAGGAAGGGTGTCCCAAATATGCTCACCTCTCTCATTTCTCCTTTCAGTTATTTTTTCCCATCTCTACTACTCCGAAGGTACACACCTTTGGGTTATTCTTACGTGCTAAGTACTGGTTCTCAAAGTTGGATGCATGTTGGAATCACCTCAAGAAAATTTCAAACTGATAATCTGGATTCTACCTCTAGGGATTCTAATTTATTAATTTGTGCTGAGGGTATTTAGTCAATTTTTTTTAAAATCCAAGTTAATTCTAGTGGGCAGTAGGGTTTGAGAACCATTGATATAGACAGTGTTTCTGTAACTATAATAATAATATGACTCATTTAGGGAATCTTGTTAAATTCAAATTCTGATTTCAGAAGTCCAGGGCAAAACCTGGGAGTCTGAATTTCTAGCCAACTCCCAGATGATGTCATTGCTGGTCTGAGGACTACACTTTGAGTAACAAGGCTGGACATGTCTCTTCTCACTTAGCCTTGTGGAATAGTCTATGAACTTTTCAGTAGTGTTTCAGGTGGAATCTTTCAATGGAAAATAAATATAGAAACGGAGAGAGGAATTTAGTCATACAGACTTATGTTTCCACTATAAAAAGAACACATTCAAGAGGTGGAATTTGCAGTGTGTGTGGTAAGGATTTGTTACTAAGGGTGACTGAACTGTGTGTCTGTATCCATGAAAACCAAGTTCTTCTATTCCTGGTTGTGATGATTCTCCTAAAACAAAGAACCTCAGTCTCAATAACAGTAAATTTAGGTGAGGGATGGTCAAGATAAAATTTCACATTATGTCCTGTTTTATGGCTCTGCACCGTGTGACATAAATTTGGTGTAAAGAGTCAAAGCATGACTTTCTACTCCCTGCTGATCCCACCTATGTGGGGGGTATCTATAAAGAGGTTGTCCTTATATTTGGGCAAGTCCCATTTGGATCTCATATAAACCTGGGCAGAGACTTACAAAGAAGTTGGGAAATGTCTGTTCTACTCAATCTTTTCATATAATATATTGATAATCTGCAGAAAGCCTTGTTTAAAATTACAGGACAAGGGGTTGGAGCAATGGCTCAGCGGTTGCGTTGCTTGCCTGGCATTCGTGAGGATGCGGGTTCAAGTCCCAGCACCATGTACACAATGAAGTGTTGGAGCAACGAAAGCCACTTGAAAATCTAAATAAAATTGATTCTCTCTCTCTGTGTCCCTCTCTTTCTTAAAAAAAAGAAATTACAGGACAAGTTAACAATAAAACCAAAACAGAGTTAAGATCTTTGAGTCTCCATTCTAGATTCATCCCATGTGATCTCCCCTGGAAAAATGGACCAAGGGATAAGAGCTTTGTTTCCAAAGGAAAGAATTCTCCCCCCACCCATTTTTATTGGTGCATTATCATTGTGCATACTGGTGGGATTCGTTGTTACATATTCATATATGCTCACAATATAACAGTATAATTTGGCAAATATCATTCCTCAATATTTCTTCTTTTCTTCCTCTCCTCCCTCTCCCTGGTCCTTTTCTTCTATTCTACTGATCTCTCTTTGATTTTCGTGAGATCCACCCCTGCACACCTTTCTTCTCCTTTTTCCTCTTCAGCTTCCACATATGACAGAAAGTATATGATCCTTGACCTTCTGAGGTTGGCTTATTTTGATTAACATAATGTTTTCAAGTTCCATCCATTTCTTTGCAAATGCCATAATTTCATTTTTCTTTTTGCCTGAATAAAACTCTGTTGTGTATGTATGCCCATTTTCTTTATCCATTCATCTGTTAATGTACACCCAGGCTAGTTCCATAGTTTGGTTATTATTGATTGAGCTGATATAAACATGGGTATTCATTTATTGCTATAGCTTTAGATAAATACTGAGGACTGGTGTGGTGGGGTTATATGGTGGTCCCATTCTTAGTTTCTTGAGGAACCTCCACTCTGATTTCCATAATGGTGGTACTAACTTACAATTCCCTCAACAGTGTAAAAGTGTTCCAAAGGAAAGAATTCTTAAAGACCCACCAAATTCTCAAGTTTGCTCATTTTATGGGTCACATTGATTTTGCCTTTTCAGATGTGCCACTGACTCTATGACTACTCTTAATGATAGATTACCTACCTTGTTGTTCTTTGATGTTGTGGTTAACATTTCCCTGGCCATCCATTTGTTTTTCCACCATCATTTTCTAACCCTTGGATGGTTGGGAAAATGTCTAGCAATTTCTATTTGTCCCACATATATTTGGAAGTCAGAATGTTTTCCGAGCTGATAATTGCGACTCTAACTCAATGTACCCTCCACTGGGTCTGATTCATGAGAAAGAATGCACTGGTTGTTACATCCCACAAAGTTTAGTGGTGTGAGCCAAGAGAAAGAGAGGATGGGAGGTAAGCTATTATACTTTGACTTTTCCTCTTCTCCCAGATAGTCTTATCCGTGTGACTTTGTGGAAAATATTGTGCCTTATATGAGCATTGAATATGTCTTCCATGCCTTTTGCATATGTTCAGATGAAAAAAATGTTTGAGATCCAGTGAACTGAAGACTTTTTACCATGACCCATATAGATGGGAAGCAAAATATCCAAAGAACCTCATGGACTTGGACAGTTAATTTTATAGGAGGTATAAAATTCATGTTAGTATATTCAGGCAATAAATCATAGCGTTTTATTAACCTCCTCATTAAATCCTTTCCTGTATCCAGGCAGACATAATTTCCCATTATTTTAGCATTCATAGTCTCATAATTTTTTTTCATGCCCATTGTCAGCACCCTGGTTCTTCCTCCATACAGTAAGTCTCCTAACTGCCTTTTTGTATTTAATATTTTGAATCTAATCTATCTTGAGCATTGCTACTTGAGTTGTCATCATAAATTCAACTCGATTCCCTAGCTTGCGTAAATAAGAGGACAGTTCAAGAAACGAAGTTTTATTAAAGCTTCTAAATTATGTAAGCTCCTAAAGTGAAAAATAGATTTAAAATGATTGTTACAAAACTTTTAGTTTCTCTATGTAAAATTGTAACAAAATATTGAAAAGGTTAACCATAGTGCTTATGAAGAAGAGATAACAAAGAAGGAAGGATCCAATGATGATGTCTTTGTTTAACATTATAAATAATTTGTGACTTTTTAGGTCCTGTTAGATAGGTGAAGGCAAGCTCTGTGGACTCTATTGTAAGGTGCCCTGTTGTCCTCCAAGTTGGTCCTATAGTCTGGGCACTATACAAAAGAAGCATTGTTTCACTTCTGTGTTATGATGTGATTCAGCAGGATGTGAGCCTTGAACTTGAACTTAAATGGGTTTGCTTTGTGTGGTGAGAGTGTGAATGTGTGTATGAGAGTGCGTGGTGTGTGTAGGGTGGAGCCCCTTGTTTTCTCTTTCGTTTCTCATCAAGTCACAGATCTTGGTCTACATGTCTGGTCCCATGACTTCTGTTCCACTTACCTTAGTCTCAGAAGTGATGCTGTTCCACAGTTCTTGACAGTGAGCTTTCTCTGGAGCAATAAGGTTCTTCCCGAACCCTTTCTTGGCGGATGAGATGTGTGTGTGTCCAAGACAAGGACACTTTCACATACTGCCTTGGGAAAAAGATAAGAAAAGAACAGGGGAACAGACCCTGAAGCTTGATGATAATGATCACACCTTAATGTGCCATCCACTGGTCTAACTCATGAGGGCAAATGGTTCTATCAGACTCTGTAAGTCTGAGAGTCTGGATGGAGTGTAGCGTGAAACTGGGTTTAGCTTCAGCTGTGAGAGCAAGTGCCTGCCACCAGGAGCAAACAGTCAGCTGTGTCTCTTCCAACCATACTGAGAGTCTACAACTTCTTGACATACGATTGAATTTTAATGCAAGTGAAAATATAGTAATTATTAAATTGAAAAAATATTCCCTATAGTACAGTAAAAGAGTTATGAGATATGTTTCTCCAGAAATAGGTCTTATCTATAGAGTGCATCTGTCTTTTTAATTTTTCTACCCTACCAAGTCTAAATATATGTAATAGTAGATATAAGTGAATACTGATTGTACTTGACTTGGGAGGCTGGAGGAAGAGAGGAATCAATATGTCTTATTTGAATTAAAATTACTTACTTGAATTTGTCAGAAGAAATATAAATTAAGCAGAAACTAAAATATCAGTTACATTTCAGAAAAGCATTTTAAATAGCAGATATTATTTCCAAAATATTTTCTCAGAAATAAACAAATATTAAAAATTAAGGGGTTGGTGTTTTTTTTTTAAAGAGAGGGACACAGAGAGAGAGAGAGAATCAATTTTTATTTAGTTTTTCATGTGACTTTCATTGCTCCAACACTGTGTTGTGTACATGGTGCTGGGGTTTGAACTCATGGCTTCACGCATGCCAGGAGTGCCATAACTGCCAAGCCACCATTCCAGCCCTAAGTTTTAAAAATTTTAAATATTTTAATTGAGAATCTATTGGCTACCTACCACAAAATATTAAGAAAAAAATTCACTGATATGATACTTCCTCTAATTCTATTCTCCTTTATCCTCTAGATTCTTGTGAACTGTGTTAATTTTACAGTGAAGGTATAGAATATTAATATTTTACTCCTTAACTATAACTTCTCATCCTATTTATTTTATTTTATTTATTGGTACATTATTGTTTTACATAATGAAAGAGTTTTGTTGTTACACTGTCATACATGCACAATTTTTTGTTGGTATTTATCAACTTCCTAGGTTGGGATTATAATAATATAAACATACGGACATTTGTAAGGGTAAAATGAGATAATCCATGTATATCACCTACAGCAGTACCTAGCCCTATTAACTATTTTTATTTTCTGTGGTACAGATGACACAATGTCATAGTGTCTGACTTATAAAGCCAAGAGATATAATGGAGTCATTATCTGAAAAGTCTTACCCTTAAATATTTTATCTTGGATTTAAAATTCATCTTCTCCAAGTTAGCATCTTTATCTTTCTTCTCAAAGTGTTTGTACCACTATGATCCTTTAGAAAATTACCTAGAGTTCTAGGCCTCTCCTTAGTTTAATTGAGCCAGTGCTACTCTATCGAACACATGGAATTACACTATCATATACTATCTATTTCATATTTTATAATTTTCTTTATCATATCAGAAACCACAGCTGCTGTCTTTTTGACAGAGATTAGAAGTTGTAATTAATTGATTCTATAAACTCTTATCAAGCATTTACAATAATTCCTCCTTCATCAGTGATTTCATATTGTACAATCTCAAGTACCTGTGGTAAACTTCAGTCCAAAAATATTAAGCAGAAAATTCCAGAAATGAACAATTCATCAGTTATAAATTGTGCATTCTTTGGAGTAATGTGAAGAAATTGTGCACCAACCTGCTCTGTCATACATGGGTCAGGAATCATCTGGTGGTCCAGCAAATTTGTGTTGTACATGCTAGCCCCACGGTCACTTAGTGGCTGCTTTGATTATCAGATTAACTGTGGTGGTACTGCAGTTCTAGTGTTCAGGTAACTCTTTTGTAGTAATTTAATGCTGCATCTCAGTGCCTACAATGATCACCTCACCTCATCTCATCCTGTAGGCATTGTATCATCTCATACCATTACAAAAATAAGAAAGGAGCTTGGTGTAATGGCACATGCCTGTAATCCCAGTGACTCGGGAGGCTGAGGCAGGAAGATCACAAGTTCAAAGCTAGCCTCAGCAAGTTAGTGAGACCTTAGCAACTTAGCAAGACCCTGTCTCAAAATAAAATATAGAGCTGGGAATGTGCTCAGTGGTTAAGCACCCCTTGGGTTCATCCTTCTTATCAAAAGAAAAAAAAAGATGAACACAGTATACTGTATAATTAGATATTTTGAGAGAGAGATCACGTAAACATAGCTTTTATTACAATATAGTATTATGATTGTCCTATTATTAGCTATTGTTCACCTCTTTGGTGTCTGACATCAATTAAACTTTGTCATAGGCATATATGTTTAGAGAAAACATAATATACAGGGTTGGGTTCAGTTTGCAGCTTCAGGCATATTTTGGGGGGTCTTAGAACATATTCCCCATGGAAAAGGGGGTACTACTGTACCACATGAAAAAAAAACTTTTAAAACACTGTGGGAGCTGTAATGAAGAATAAGATTTGGCCCCTCCTTCAAAGATCTCAGAAAATGAATTAACAAGCTAGCCTTGTAAATGAGTCACGGAAATATAAGACAGAATGGAATATGTAACTTTCTCAGGAAATTGAACACTATGAGTGTTGTTGAAAGTAATAGGAAAAATCTGGGAGAAGACTGAACCACAGATCAAGGACACATTTGGTCGTGTGAAGATGCAGGTGACTGGGGATCACTAGCCAAGCCCAGCAAAATGTCCAGAGGATGGCTGATAACTTATTGTCTGTTCTCTGGTGAAATATAGTGAAATCTCAGGTATCTCAGGTATATATCAGGTGAGCCAAGCACTGCGGTGGGTTGAGAAGAAGGTCATTGGATGGAGCTCCAAATAGCAAAGGATCTGCTCCCATCAGGGAGATGGAGCAGCACTTCTTTAAGAGGATTACCCACAGAACTAAGGTTTGCTTCAGAGCTCACTGTCAGGAGCAAAATGGGAAAATCCAGCACATGTTTCAAAATAGGGATGCCAGATAATAATGGCCTGATTGTAGAGATAAAATAGAAGACCAGTGTTAAATCTGAAGCAGAAAATTTTACCTGCAATTTAATTCCAAGAGTTTATAGAGGACTGTATCTTAAATTCCAATGAAGTCTCCGAAATCTGGATCAGGACTAACCTGCAGCTTGGAACTCAGTCAGCCTCAGGTGGGAGGAGTTGTGCCAGAGGGTTGGGGCCTGGGAGGGCCATTATGAGTCTCTTTGCTTATTTCTAGTTTCTTGTCAATTAGTTCCTATATTCACTGTCTGGCAGGTTGGTTCTACTTTTGGTTTAAGTTCCTCTTTTGAACCTTATCTGAATTCTGTTCGCTCAGGTTTCCAAATTGCTCTGGGTGACATCTGCTTGTCACCAGTAAAACCAAAAGGACAGCAGGGTAGATTGCCTTGCACAGGGCAGACAGGTAATTGCAGCTTTAATTTTGTTTTGTTTTTGGAAGGATCCAGGTGTCCAGCCTCTTTATCTCACAAAAGAACCTTAATAAATGTGGGAGTGTTGGCAGACAAGATGGCCCAGTGGGCAGTCTGCCCATCAGATGTGTTAGCCCTGTGCTATTGAAATAGTGCTTCCCGTGGAAGCATCACACATCAGGAATTCTCTGCTGCTCCAAGCACCCCAGCAGCTTCCAAGCTAGGAGCACAATTAGAGACATAGAGACTTCTAGGCAGCCAAGAGACACATTTCACCCTGGAAATTCAGATCTCAATTGGGGGAGTACTCAAGCCATGTGAATGTAAATCATTCCCCAGGAAAGGCTTTCTTCTTGTGAAACCAAATTTCCAGAACTGGCATCTCTTAGCTTGTTGGTGGATTTATCTTTGGCTTGAAAAGACTAACTGCTTTAGAGACTGCACATGTAGAATATAAACTGGGTTGTGTACAATTTGGCTTCAAATGCCTTCCCTTTTGAAGGCAACCTGGTTTGATGTGCACATTCTCAAATTAGAGTCAGATGTAGGAAAAGCAGGGCTTAACTAAAAGTGCTAAGGTCTCCTTTTCAGAGAGACTGGAGTTTGTAGGTAGAAATGTAGTTCTTGGTGACACCATGGAGACACAAACCAACTGGGGACTCAGGTAGAGGCAAGGGAAAGTTCCATTTACTACAATAATGAAAGGAGATTTGAAGGGTTTGATCAGAAAGAGTAAATCTCAGTGACCAGAAGTAATTGAAATTAGGGACCCAAGGGCCCCCCAAAAATCATCTTTCCCTTCTTTAGGTCTTAGGAAAATGCAATTTCAAGTATACCATATAGCAGGTACTATTTTTAATAGGCAAGAAGGAATAGCTGAAAAGACCTCTTGAACTTAAAATACTAAAGTACTTACACTACTTGATTTTAGTTATAGCTAGATCCAACACTGGCCCCTTGCAGAACTGCCTTGATTCTTTGATTCTGGCATGTGTGTATTCTCAGGGCATTGGAAACAGATTGGCTATGACCTGCTTTCCCGAGATGTGCCAGGGTCATGGGTGGAGGCTCAGCTAGACTTCACTTCAGTGAACTTTATTGCATTAGGAAACTTTGTCTCTTCCCCTGCCCTTCCACCTTCAAGAATAAGCAAGCGCGGATTGGTGAGGTGGTTCTGTGGTAGAGCGCTTGCCGGGCATGTGCAAGGACCTGGGTTCAATCCCCAGTGCCATATACACAACTAAGTGAAGGAAAAACAAAACCAGATTAAAAAAAAATAAATTAACTCTCTCTCACTCTCCTGAGAAAAACAAGCAGCAAGCACAATTCCTTTGATAGGGTAGAAATGATTGGCTCTGGGACTAGACTGGAAGAGACAGCGGGACCCAGCTCCAGACAAGTCAGGGAACTGGCTCAAAGTAGCCACAACTGGCAACATTTCTAGAACATGGGCTTAAATAGGGGTCTGTAGTGCAACCCCAGTGAGAATAAAGAGTAGAAATCCAAGGATGTGGCAGACAGTTGGGGTTGCATAAAGGCTCTGAAGACACAATATTTACTGGTCTGAAACATATTGTCAAACTTAACTGATTCCAGAGCGAAACGGCACAGAATTCAGCACTCCGGGAGTTTAAGGCAAACCTGGAGACCAAGCAAGACTAGATGTCCATATTTCCATGGAAGCAGATCTCTGAAGGCTTCCTTGATTCTGAAATTATCTGCCCATTGAGTACCCAGCATGCATGAGTGCAGATTTTGGGTATCTTGCTACATGGGTGCATGTGTTTATGAAACATTTATCTGTTCAGATGTAGTCTTCTTTGATAATGAGATGAGGAACAGGTATAATGATGTGTAGAATTTAGTTTGGAAGTGGAAACTGGATTACAATTGGGTTCTGTTGTACTCTTCTGGCAAGCAACCAGTATTCTCAGGCATTCCACCCCACTTCATTCAATTTGATTTGGTTCTACTCCACCCCATTCCATGTCATTCTGTTGCAATTTAGTTTGTCTCATGGCTAAAACTGTGCTAGTGGAGCAGTGGAATGATAAAGGACAAGCTGTCGGCTCACAAGGAGTTCCCATAAAATGTGTTTCATAAGGGCCTAATCTTGAGACAACCTCTCAAAAGAGAAAGTTCCATTTTATTCTTGTGTTGTCAACTTAACATGTACAAAACATTTGAAATAAACAAACTGCTTTACTTTTATTAACCTGAGTTTCCCCTAATATACATGGACACAGAAAAATCTAAAATTATTAAGATATACTTATTAATAACCCATGGAATTATTTTAGTGGAACCAATATAACTGTTACATATGGTGACTGATTGGATTACTTAGGGCTGGTCCCCACATGTAAGTGTGCAGGTAGACTGGTACTTTTCATACAAATTAGATGCTACTGAAATCTTATGGATATTGAAGAGTTAGTGTAGGCCTCATTCATGCAAATGGGCTTTGACCCTAGTACTAGTCAAGGGATATAGGTAAGGTATAAATGGGAAAGCTTTGGAGGGAGAAGAGGCATTATTTTTTTTCTATTTCTTAGCTTGAAGCTTCAAGGGTAACCAAAATTAACTAGTGAAATGATCCTCAACTTTTTAAAAATCAGAGAATGTATATCTGAAGATACTCAAACTCTCATGTCCATACCTAACCCACAAAGGTTTTCACTGAACCCATCTAGAATCCTGATTCATATGCTCTGGACAAAATACTTAGTCCTTGAATTTGAAGACACTAAAACACAGGTCTGGCCTCAATCTTGTGGTGTCTAGATTAGGAACTTAAGAGCCAGTGACTCTACAAAGGGCTGCTGATGTCCCTCATAGGAATTTGGTTATTTCAGTGCCTGGTGTGTTATCAAAGTCAGACTAAGAGGCCTCTTCTGAACACGGCTGGTTTCAATATTTCAGATAAATGTGAAGTGATGAGAAAGGTAACAGAGGAAACCAGCCTAGCAATTGACTTGAGGTTGGATCCAATGGCAGAGGGAGGCAGGATGAGGGCAGAATTTTGCAGCCAGTAGTAGGATATAGAAGAAAGCCTGCTCTTGTCAGAAAGACTTGGTGTCAGATCAGGAGGGACCAGCTGTGAACGTCAAGTTTCAAGCTGGTTTTCTCTGGATCAAGTTGAAACTGGAATCCTGATCCTAGAACCATGATTAAAAACAGTGGCTAGTGTTTGGAGAACAAGTGAAAGCCAAACAACAGATTAATGCTACTTACTGCCCTCATACTCAAAAAACATATGGACAGAATTGGGCCTGGGTATTAGTTGAAGAACTCAACTTTGATGTGGGTTCTGTGGTCATAGCTGAAAAATTTTCTGGGAAGTGGGCATGGGCTCATCTTTTTATACTAAACCAAGTGCTCACTGTTTACCCTTTTAATTAATTAATGTTAGAAATCATTATAAAATTGAATTAAAGAGTGATGTTTGAAAATATCCTCCATGAATATTTCAGATTCCATTGATATCATCCCATCAATATTCCTGGATTCCCAAAAGCAATGAAACAGAAAACCCCACAAATATCCCGCAAGGCCAATTTTATAGTGCAATATGAAATTGTCTGTGGTATTTTTCATGTTTCTAAAATACACTATAGGAATATATCCATCATTTCTATTTAATTAAGGTTTTTTAAAATTCAGCTTTTTAAAATTGCCTAGTTATAGAACACTTTTTTAAACCTCCTACTGAATCCTTCCCCCCTTTTTCATAAAAAATTCATTCTTATTCTACCTTTCTTTCCTACTTTTTTCCTTAAATGCTTATTTAACTGAGTTTTATTTATACTATTTGTAATTTCTGCATTATAGGATCCTTGTATCTCAGTGATTTCTTTGATTCACTTTTTTCCATTTTATTCTTATAAATTTGTATAAGATTTTCTGTTCTTTCCTATGAAGTAAGTAGGGTGACTGGAATTTCCAATTTATAGATAAAGACTAGGGTCGGCCTTAACTTACTCTGTCAATATCCATATATGCATGAATATGTAGCAATGATTCCCTCCAATATGTAAGACTATGTTGAACAAATAAAAAGGAAGAAGAAAAGAAAAAGAAATAACAGAAAAAAACTCAGAAAAACCCCAAAACTTCTGAGATACTCAGAAAATTTTTCCATGAAGAGTTTTCAAAATCTCAAAAGTTATGGGGTCAGCCCCACACTCAGAGATTCTCTGGTGTTGATTGAAATTTGGGCAACTGGGATTTTTTTTTTTTTTTGCATGCCAGGGTTGAGAACCTTCTCACCAAAGCATATCCCAACTATGTGGTCTCATTTATCACAGCTGGGCAGCACATTGTCAAATTCACCTTCTTAATAGCATTCATCAGCTTGGCCACACAGATAAGAATGATCCAGGAAGATAGAGTTTCAAATCAGCCTTGTGGGAAGCAGATGTTAATTGTCACCTGCCAAGGAAACAGGAGGAACCCAACACTCTTTGATGTTTGGAAGTGACAAAAAATGACACTTCATTAGTAGCTCTTTTAGGGCATATATTTGAATATCAGCACAATCTAGAGGCCATCAGATTAAGATTATGAGTACCTACTATCAATCCTTCTACAGTAGTTTAATGAACCTTCTTACATGTTATAGTAAATCAACATTACCTGAACCCTAAATGTCTTTTTATTCTACAATTTGGAGATAAAGAAGGTAACTCAGACTCCTGGTTAAGGCCTGCAATTTCTTAAGGAAAACGTACATACCACATAGAGTTTTTTATTGGGTACTTGATCATTTATGAGAGAGATGGTATCAAGATTCCATCTATCACATATGTATTTTTCTTCGGTTGGGGATGCCTTTTTATATCCAAGTCTTAACTCAGTGGGGAAGCAAATATTCTCACACAGGTACCATTATCTATTCTTTAAGCAAGGAACACACTAGAAAATTTATCTTCTCCACACAAAAGATGAGGGGATTATGTGGAAGTCTAGAGACCATTCTTTAGGGAAAGAAGAAGAGGATTTTGTTGTGTCTTAGTCTAGAGAGAAGAACCAATTGTTAGCATGAAATATTGTAGTGGTTGGACCAGGGTTGATCCACAGAGGTTTAGTGGCTGTCTCTAATTGGGTTTCCCAAAAGTAGACCATGAGACATGAATTTGGATCCAAATATTTATTTAGGAGGAAATGCCAGGAAAGATGGTGTGGGGAGTAGGAAAGTGAGACACAAAAGCCAGTAAAGGGTGTTGTTTATGAGCGGGTCATAATACTGGGCAATGGGGCCACTCCTGCTGGGTACCATCTGTGTTGTAAAGAAACTGGAAAATTTAATTCCAAATCCTTATTGCACCATCAGGCAGAGAGATGCATGTTTCTATTGCATGTTAGATAATTGAGGGGGCTTCAGAGGTCCTGTAGGGTGGGTTGAAGTCACCTGCTTGGATTAGGAAGTCCTCAGGGCATAGACTCTAGTCCCGGATGTGCCTGACAGTTCTCTTAGATACTTAGCTCACTATGGAATTGAGGAAGGTGCGATATTCCATTTATTCAAATATTTATACCCAGCTGGCAATTATAGCTACTAATAGATGATTTTGGCATTGGTTAATTTGTCTGTATTAGTTTTTTAAAAATACTGAACTTATTTAATCCTTTTACATTTGTTTGCATGCTTAGGAAGATATAGTTTGTATGTATGTGTGCTTATGGACTTGACAATAGGGCATCAGGCTCAGTCCCTGAAGGAAAATTAGTTGGACACATCCATGGGTATGTGAGGTGAATACCATGCTCATTGTGTGGTATTCACGAACTTATGAAGAGGAAATGGCAAATGTCTTGATTAGAAAATTACCTTTCTGTTCAATGTGATATGAGTAGGAAGGAGTATTTTCTTGAACTGGAGTTGAGGTTAATATAGTTGCTAGATAGGAACCATGCACTTTTCTTCAGCCATTTTTCCTCTTAAAGTCTTTTTTTTTTAAAATAAGTGGTCTGTGTATTAAAATTAGGAACAGAAAAGGTGACCACACAAAAGCCTCACTGTTTTGGAATGCCCTTGATAATGATCATGAACAGTGAGAGCCAGTATGGGCAATCATGTTAAAGACAAAATGTCTTCCCCACATAACCTGGGGGAGGGACAGATGACCCTGCAGAGCAAGAACTTGCAAAGGGTGTGCGTACTGCTGGAAGTTACATCACGTCGGTCAGGGTGCACATTTCTGAGAGACGTTTGTGTCAAGTCTGGGAAGTTTGTAAAAATACGAGTGAAGTATCAGAATGAATCAGTCATCAAATCTACTTTTTCAAATAAGCCATAGACAAAAAAAATAGATTCATCATTTTTTACTATTTATCATCAAAGTCTGGTTTGGCAAGTTAATAGCCCAATGACTTTAGATTGTGCTGGTATGAAAGCAACAGAGGATTTTCTTGCTACTTGGATACATTTCCAGTGGACTTGAGGATGTTTGACTTGAAGAAATACATAGTTCCAAAAGCCAGTATGGTCTGAATATATTAAAATGTGTATGGTATCGTTGAGATTTTAAGGTATTCTGTTTTTTATGTCTCTGTGTATCTCTGTGCATATATAAAATAAACATGGGTATGTAATGCATTCATTGTAAATATGTATATATACTATATCAGTCAAGATACGGTCAGAAAACCTAAACTACGACAGTTATTTTAACAGAGAAAATTTAGTACATGGAATTCGTTAAACAAATATGGAAGATTAAAAATTTGTTAGAGAATTAGCAAATACTGCACATAGCTACTACCTCAGGCTATGGGGGTTGGGAAGAAGTAGCTGGGCTTATGAGAAGATTGGAGGAGGGACCTTGCAAAGTTGGAACTGGGGAGTTGCAGTAAGACTAGTTCTTGGCATGTGGAACAAGAATAATTGCATAAAACCACAGTATCCAAGGGTGGAATCCAAACTCACTGCTAGGTGAAGAAACTATGTTAGAGGATGCACACTGGAATTGCAAGGCAACAGAATGAGGCAAGGTTTCCTCCCATTTCCCACCATTCATTCTTCCTCTAGTGCCCCTTACTGGGCCCATCCTAGCAGAGAGCAGGTAGCAACACAGAAATGGTCTGCAGGGTCCCTGCCCCAGCATCCACACCAGTCTTTTGAAAGTGGGCTTAGAGATGAAACACTGCAACTTAATGACCATTGTGCATACAAAATGGATTGAAGTTTAAGAAATTGATGATGTCCAACTAAAGTATTTTAAATCTACAAAAATATTTTTAACCCACAAATGTATATGGGCCAAAGAAATACAGATGAGTTTATGTTGTATATAATCAAAATATGTTTCATGTGTTCATAAGCTTTTATCTTTTAAATGTTATGTACGCACACATAGTCAAACATATTTAAGGTGTAGGGAGTACATTTCTACACTTAATGAAGTCAAAGGAAGCTCGTACTGTTCTCTGAATAAGACAGAAATCTATCAAGTTTCCCACTGTGTATAAGTGGTATTCATCCTGGGACCCAATAATAATCACACTGATGTGATTTTGTACAGCGTAATTTGTCTATGCAGAGTGCCTTACATCCTGGATCCCTCATTGATTCAAGATCCTACTGCCTTGACTGTGATCTATTGAGTCCTCAGGGATTCAAGGGGGCAAGAGGTTAACATAAAATCTCCTCTAATATCTCGATTAGAGAAGGGAACCCAGGCCTTGTGAAGAGTTCCTTTAAGGATGGGAAGCCCCTTGCAACTGTTGCTGCCATGGGACCACCACGATGCTTTAATGCAGAGTGGCTGCGTTCAAGAGGCAGCTGTCTGTCTGTTTGGTACCTGTATGCATTTTGGGACTCAGCTCTCCTAGTGTAAAATGAGAAAAGTATGTTTGCATTTTCTTTATGGGAATGATTCAGAGGCCATTGAGTAAGTCATCAGTCAGGCACACAGTGTGCTCATAACAGGACATGTGCTCCTTGTGCATTTGTCAATGGCTATTGTGCTGTTCCCGAGGGCCATGGGACAAATTCTCATTTTGTTTGTTTATTTTCCACTACTCTGTTTAAATAGAGTAGAAGAGAAGGGAGAGTGAGATTTGAAACTTTGGAAGAGAAAGAATGAATCCAAGAGATCTCTGAATTGCGTGTGTAGCGACTATTTGCAACTCATTTCAGGGAATCCCACAGACAGCTTTCCCAAAGTGGGCATTTCCTCTTCTGCTACCCACTCTCCTTTCCTGAAGTCTCCTCTCTCTCCCTGACAAACCAATGCCACAATTTCAAAGTGATTCAGCTGGCGTTCCAGCAATGCCTCCTAATTCTGCCTCTTTCACAACAGCAGGGAGAAGAGGAAACTGACAAATGGGCTATTTTTGAACCAGAAGCTGACCTAACTGTCAGGCTTAATAGCAGCAGAGTGATGTTTGTGGGATAGGCCATGCATGAAAGATGACTTTATAATTGCCTTCCAGATCCCAAGGATAAGAGCATATGTTGAAATCAGCATAGCCTTCTTCAGATTTTCAGAATCCAACCTCCAGAAGTCTAAGAGATGTCTTGGCAGCACATTTGGCTTTCATGTGGTGATTATCTCCCCCCTTCACCCAAATGTGTTCTGGGCATTTTGTTTACCCCTCATTTCATCTGTTTGTGCCCTCTAACAGATCAAATGGCACCTATTAATACACTGTGGCCTCTTTCCAGAGGGAGTCATTATTGCCTTTACTGCTTATAAAATCCTTTTGTGTTTAATCCTCAAGGCACTTTCCTTTTTTTTTTTTCCATCCCATCTGTCAGTGGGCTTTTGTGCCCTGTGGGTCAGCATATCAACACTTCACTCTTCCTTCGAATGCAGCTCCTGTTTCTGAAGTCCTTTCACTGGGGAAGGCTGCTGGAACAACTTTCACAGGACAAGTAGGAGAGCTGGAAGTAAAAAACAAATAAATAAGCCATTGCACTCAGCTCAGGACAGTTTGTTGTATAGCCTGGTGGGCTTCTGCCAATCTGGGGCTCTCCCCTGGACCATAGTTTCACACTCTTATCTTGAGAACAACCAACTTTTGCTTTCTTTGGTACAAAGCAAAGATGAATTGTAGGAACCTGTTATTTGTTCTAAATAAGATGGTGGTGCTGGTTCACCTTTGCTGCTTCTGTTAAACATGTGGGTACTTGTGGATGTTTCTAATTGTGGGACAAAAGCCACTGGGGAAAAAAATTGGTCCTCAGCTTTTCTTGATACATCTCAAACCTGTGTACTCTTTTTTCAATTAAGTTACTTGCATGTTCTCAATCAGAGCATTTCTAAAGTACAGAGCAGGGTAGAGTTGGCATTGACTCCAGTCAGTGGTCAGGACGGGGGTGTGTGCGTGACGTTGATCTGATGACAGGTGTGCGTGTCATCAGGTGGTGCACTGCACCATTCACAAGCTTAGTGTTAGAAAAGTGGGACAAGGTCTCAGAGGCCTTGCGTTTCTCAAACTTCATCTTAATTTTTGAACGGTTCAATGACTTTGGGACTGAGATTCAGAAGTTCGGCATCAGCGGAAAGTGGCAATTGATTATGAATCTCGTTGTGCAAACTGAGCCTCTGCATCTCCTGGAATGTTTCACAGAAATGCGATATCCAAGACTCACTCTCAGACCTACTGATTCAAAGTATTAGGTCTATGTGTTTTAATAAACACTTCCAGTTTTTCCAATATGCACTAAAATTTAAATATTATTTTTTTATAGAGGATCAAAAGGTAATTGTAAATGAGATCAAAAGATTAAATGTTTCCTTTTGCCTTGATTAGAATGTCTTATTGAGGCTGGAGCTGTGGCTTAGCAGTTATGGCACTTGCCTTGTATGCATGAGTCTGTGGGTTTGAATCCCAGCACCACATATGCAACGAAGTGTCAGAGCAACAAAGGTCACATGAAAGACTAAATAAAATTGATTCTTTTTCTCTCCTCTCTTTTTTTTTAAAAGAATAATGTCTTATTTATGCCAGGGAAGGTATCCTTTCTTACACAGGAAAACATTTTATGTGGAAGAAAATAATGAAAATGTTTCACTTGGGGAGACTTTTCTCCCCAACTTAGTTTGAATAGACCAATTGGACATACTCTTAATTTCATGTGTACTTTTATTTCCTCACAGTCCTCCTCATTTAGTACTGTAAACACAACAAGTAATAAAGGAAGAATAGAAATAATCATCTTCTCTTTATTGTCTTGAGGGCTGGGTGAATTGGTGATGTACTGGATATCAATCAGAAAATCCTTCTTGTTTGAATACTGCCTGTTAAGCATTTTTCTAAACATTATTCTGGAACGCTCCAGTGAGGATCTTATGATGCCTCAAGGTAACCTTTTGGAGAACAAATTCGAATTCTATAATTCACATTGTTGCTGAATAATATGTCCTTGCAAAATCAGGAGAAGACAGTTTTTTCTTCCTTATTTAGATGAAATTTCAGCACAAGAAATGATTTGGTAAAGATTACCAAGCAACAATTTGAAAACGTAACTAAAGAGTTCCATAAATACAGGCTTCCCTGTACTATGATTCTGAACCCAAAGTCCACGTTCAGAGTCTGGACAAAGGAGACAGCTGCTTTTATCACAGGCACATTATTCTGCCACCAAGACTGTCCTTGCATCTCTTGTCACAACACCACAGAAAGTAAAACAGGCTCCAGAACATAGTTATTTCCATACCCTCCCACATAGTATTCTCTTTGGAGCAAGCAATTTGTCTGCACTCAACTTTTCCCTGTTGATTCTCTGAATCAGACAGGTTTCCCCAACCCCCTAGAGCTATTAGTCCTGTTAATCTTTGCCCTTCACAAACGAATCTTTTGTGTTGCTTGTTACTGGATTTGGATTGCTGTCTGTCCTTCCCTTTTATTCTTTAAAAATATTATTTAATGAACAATAAGAGCAAACAGCTCAGGATGAGGGAGATGGGGATGAGGACTGATGACCTCTGGTTGGTCAGTCTCAATGACAAGGTTTTACAGGTTTGGAGGACTCCGTTGTCAAGGAACCCAGGGCACTGTCAGCTCATAAGGAAATAATGTGGTCATGTGATAAAGAGCTAAGGATGAGAGAAACCGCAGGGTTTCTGCTGCTGAACAATGACAAAGTTCACTGGTGTTCTCAGGTGCAAGCAGAGAATAGACTCTCATTGTTAAGGCAGCCTCAGCACCTGCCTTTATTTCTGCTTCCCTTGCTGTGGCATTAACACTATCTTGTCAATCTGTAGACAGGCTGGCATGGATCGTAACCACTGATGGATAGTTACCCAGTCAGTGCCTCAAAATGGCTTGTTCCTGTTGATATGTGTCTTTGAGCACTCCTTGACTAGGTCCGAAAGTAGCTGAAGCCTTTACCAGTCACCCAAATCTCATGAGGAAGCTTAACCCTTCAGTGACTAGTTATATATGTTGGTCTTAGTATCATTACATGTCCTAATTTAAAAGCTATGAACACTGGCATTTTAAATATTCATCTTTTCTTTCTAATTCCAGGTGGGATTTTCTTTTGTTTTCGAAAATTGAGGTATAATATCCAGTGTGCATTTCCCTGTGTCCATAACCAGATCAATCTTTGTAACACATGCATCCATGCAAACATCCACAATTCAGATTAAGATGTGGAACATTTCTAGCCATCCAAAACCACCTTTCTTCTCCTTCCCAGTCAATATTTATTCTCAAGCAATCCCAAAAATTATGGTTAGCAGAATTAGATGATGGTTGAATGCCATTTTTCATAAATAGTTGTCCATCTGATTCAAAGAAAGATAACTAGAAAGGAGGGAACAGTTGCTGAGAACCAGAATTGGTTGTGCATCTTCCAACTTAGTTATCCCTGTGGATCTTAAGCTGCAGGCAGAGTTATTGCTATTTCCTGAAACTACAGGCTGAAAGCCCTCTAGAGTATCCGCAACTCCACCTCTTTTAGGGTAAAGAAGATGAGGGCAGGACAGATTGATTTGGAATAATTGAGGCTTTTTTCCAACTTGGAAACAATTAACATGTTTCTATGAAAGTCACAGCCCCTGGTGCCAAAGGAGAAGAATGCAAACCTTGTTGTTGAGACACCTTAAAAAAAGGGAAAGGGGAAGGTGTTGCTTTGCTATTTTGAGCTGTGACTTCATGTCCACTGTTGGAATGAATGTCTTTTCTTGTGAACAAAGCATTCAAGAAAGAAGAGATCAGTGAAGGCTGGTGTAGTCCTGTGAACCTGTGGAAGCAGTCTGGTTTAAGGGTAGTACTGGAGAATAGGGAGGAATCTAGGTGAGAGGATAGAAGGGCACCTATTTAGAAGAGGATTATGGAGAAAGAAATGGTAGAATAGTGTTTCAGTAAAAGTGTAGGAGAGGAAATGCAGATTTGCTTTCAAAGGATAGATAATCCTCCTGAAAGCCAACCATCTGTGAATGTGCATCTTCCAAAGGCAAATTTCAGGCATTTCTTTTTAGAGTGGTGTGGCTTAAAAACAGTACAGATATTGCAGTAATTCATTCACAAGTTAGCATAACCTGGGAATGAAGATCCCCAGGTCATTCCCCAAAAGAACCTAGTGTCAGTCAGTCATGGCTGCATAACAACACAGCCCCCAATTCAATGGCAGGCAACAGTTAACATTTATTCACTGACTCAAGCTATGGCTTTGGCTCAAGTGTACTCCATGTTGGATCTGGAACCCAGAGCAAAGAGTTAGCAGCCACCAGGAGCATATTCTTACACCAGAGGTTGGTTGCAAACTTCCAAAGAATATCCCTCTGAAAGTATATTCTGGAGAGTTCACATCTCATTGGTCAAACAAACTACAAGACCATGCCTGACACCAGTTGCAGAGGGAAAAAAAACTCTGCCTTCAGTGGGAATAGCTGCCCAATCACATAGTGAATACGGAGAGTGAGAGGGGCGAAAAATTGGGAACAGTAACTCAAATAATCACATCTGCCAAATCTTGAACCCATTATTAAACAACCTCAGAAAAACCAGATAGCGTTGGCTCTTTTATTATTCTAATTTACAGATAACAAAACAGTGACTTAAGCCAGGAAGTTTATTCAAAGTAATTTTGTTAGGAAAGCGACCAAGATAAAATATTCCAAAAATATTTCAAATTTAAAATCATCCCAATAGTACAAAATACTATTAAGTCCCTAAAAATTGTTCCAAATGGTATCATAATGCTTATTGCCTGAGCTGTTCCCTCCAGACCTTCCACTTTATTTTTAAAGAGAGAGGGACAATGAAAGAGAGAGAGAGAGAGAGAGAGAGAATCAATTTTATTTAGTTTTTTATTTGGCTTTTGTTGCTCTGACACTTCTTTGTGTATGTGGTGCTGGGGTTCAAACCCACGTGCCTCCTTTCGCATGTGAGTCAAGCACTGTAACCGCTGAGCCAGCGCTCCAGCCCTGCTCCAGATCTTCTACATCCACCTGGAACTCCATTTTCCAAGATGGCTGTTTGCAACCTCTCTTGCCTGGATCCCCATAAACACATGTGAAATAAACTCTCTTTGGCATCTGCTTTCCATCTCAGAAAGAATTTCAGCCAGGCCTGACTTCATTCCACTACTTTCTGTCTCTGTGAACAACAGTTAACTCCGACATTCATTGGCATTGTAATAAATTTAAAAGAATTGAAAATTTTAAAAGTGTAACCAGCATTGCCTTGTGAGCTGCTAGGTCACTTGTTAAGAGGGTACGTGCTTTATTGCCTGCATGACCTCTTGCTACTGAGCAAGATGATGGTTCTCTACTTTTCTCTTTTATAGGAGAATAAGGATAAGTTGGGCTTTGCTAAGTGTGGATAGCTTGAACTTGCTCCCTTCAGACCCCCATTTCATGCTGTTTCTTCTCTGCTTTTGCCCCGACTCCTTCCTCCACTACTTCCAGAGTACATCATCTCTGCAACCTGACTCCCTATATTATAAATTTTCTCTAATATTAAAGCATCTTTTTGGGCAGCCATCGGGGCCAAAGCTAAGAGATTTTGCCCCCACCCCTTGCTTATCTATATTCCCAAGCTCAGAGCCTGCTAACTCACAGAATCAAGAGGAGCTGGAAGATCGCAAAAGACATTGTTGTGTTTATTTGTCCTGTGTCTTATGGTGATACTTAACATTGTTCATTGATGTAGGCTGTGGGTCTCAGAGTTCAAGAGAATGGTGATTATGGACCAGTTTAGAAGCTGCCTGATGATATTTCCTGACATAAGGCTCATTGAGGAGGGCATCTTGGCAGATAATGCTCCGCTGTGTCTTGCCCTTTGGATTATTGGGTCAACCTAGAAAGTAGTACTTTAAAGAGTGTCTGGAGGACCACTTGGCCTCTCTCTGCCCTTTGTGAGATGCTCCTGGATGTGGACGGATGCACCTGATTTTCCCAAGGACCTGTGGTTCTCTTCCACCCCTGTCAATATTACAATTTCAATTTATCTGTTACCTTACATTTGAGGATCATGAAATAATGTAAAATTTGGGCCACTGACCATTATTTTTATATTAACCCTAGAAAATGTAAAATTAACAAAATATTTTAGAACTTAACCAAAGGCAAGAATGAATGGAGAATATGATATATAAATGTGACCAAGGTTCTAGATTTTGTTTGCAAATTACCTTTTTACAACATTCAAAATTTTATTTATTAATTTTAATGAAAACATCTTAAGTAAAATGAAGTTTTATTTACATTAACTGTATAATGTTATTAGACAGTTTTCCAACTTTGAAATGCAATGCAGTATTATCCAATAAGCACATAGATTTCTCAGTTCTTATCTTCTTTTTCTTATCTTCCAAAGAAGCAACAATATATTTATAGCCACAGCCATTGTTGTGTCTATGTCTTTATTTGTATTAGATTACTTTTATTGTAAAATGGAAATATTTGCTCACCTATTAGCCCTGTAATACAAACTCCTCTTCCTTGAGTAATTTATTTTTTTAGATGAGTTGATTAGTTTATCTTGGAGAACTCTTTATTGATCAATTGCGAGATGAGTTAGAGCGTTTGGAAATGCTTCAATGTTCCAACTTTTTATAACTAGAAAGACCACCTAAGCAATGTCCCCTAAGCCTGAACTCAGAGGAATGTCAACTTGGCACTTGTTTCAAAATGAGGATAGGTACCTTTTCCCTGCATTAAGATTGTGGAAGTGTGACTTCGTTTTTATGTTAACCTTATCATTCAATTTACAAAAGAAGAACATTAGGGATTTAACCCAGGGGTGATTCACCACTGAGCCACATTCTCAGTTTTTATTTTATTTTATTTTGCTAAGTTGATGAGCCTGGCTTTGAACTTGAGATCCTCCTGCCTCAGCCTCTCTAGTTGTTGGGATTATAGGCATGTGCCACTGTTCTTGGCTCAAACTTATATTTTAAAATTCCATGCTTATTATTCAGAAAATTTAGTATGAGTTTTGTTAGGGAACTCCCCCCAGATCTATTGTTTCCAGGAACACTCACTTCTCTGAGAAACAGAAGACTGCTGTTGTTCAATGAAAATTGTTTTTGACCTAAATTCTGAGTCTGCTTTTAGAGAGTCAGCATCTTCTTACTACTCAGGCTTCTAAAAAAATCTCAGTCGTCTGATTAACCTATCTTGAATCTGCTGTGACTGGGTGGAGAGGCCACTGGCACAGGAGAGGATGAAGAGGGAATTACTGGCACTTTCTGAGCTTTTCAGTTGCTGACTTGCCTTTGCTGCTTCTGAGCTTTCTGCCTCTTCATACTGATGGCAGCAATCCAGGCATAAGGCCGTTGGAGTCTGCCTGTGGGAATGGGGAAAATCACATCCTCCACTTCTCCTCCTCTCCCTACCTCTGGATTAGGAAAAAGCTTTGCACATACATCAGAAAGAACTTCCTGCTCTACCATGGAATCCAAGGGCATCTCTGAAAATCTCAGATTCACAATGTCATCGCCACAGTTCATAAAGCTTTGCTGGCTGTTTTGTGCTTCAGGAATCTTTTACTCCTTTCTTCAGTGCCTTCAACAAAAGATTACTAACATTTTTAACCACCAACAAAGAAGAAGCCAGAATGATCAAAATTTAAGAGTGGATCAAGTCAACGATGTAAAATGTCAATTGAATTGAATCTGGCTTAAGGAAGCTTCCGTATGAAGGGACCTTCTGGAGGAATCGATACGTAATGAACTGCTCTCTAATGTGACATGCACACATGCTGAAACCTAATTTAAGAATTTACTTTCTAACAAATTGCTGGATGTAAGGCACAGCAGCCAAACTTCAGTCAATCACAGTTGACCAACTGTGCAAACCATATTCAAATAAGACAAATATGTCCAAGATGTAACTTTGTACCCTACTTCCACTTTCTGCATGTAATTTCCTTTTCTCTGACTATAAATATAACATACACACGAGGTGGGGTGGAGTATTATAAACCATTTTTGTCCAGACTGCTGCAGGATTCTAGAAGAACAAATAAAAGCCAAGAAACTCATGTAACAATGTAAACCAATGATGTGAGAAGTAACTGCAAGTCACCTACTGGAGGAAGTCTTAGGAGGAAGTGTGAAATTTACCATTTTCTTTCTTTCCATTTGCCATGGAGAACATCGATAGTTGAAAAAGAGGCTTTTATTCCCCACAGACTGGTTCCCAGCACAAGTACGGTGCTGAACTCAACCCCAGCTGACACATGATAGAAATGTTGCATGAGCAAAAAATTAAACCTTTGATGTTTTAGGCCACTGAATTTTCTTTGTTTTTGTTACTGCAGCATAACCTAACTCATCCTGAACTTTGCAGATGGGGTCCCATAATTGGCATCTTAAAGACTTTTTTCTTTTCTTTTTTTTAAACATGCCTCAAATAACAGGGCTTCATACACCAGAGAGCACAATCATTCCCAGCAGACAAATGGGACTGGGAAGACACCTGATGAGTCAGAATCCTAGGGCACAGAGGAAAAACATCTTTTGTTCTTCTGCCATTCTTTGCCGAACTCCTGAGCACAAATGAATCACAGTTCAGTGATTCACTGGGTGAGTAGGGTCATAGAGAATGACTGAACCATTGCATTTCATATCAGGGATCCAACAGTCTGCTGGGTTGTCCATGGCTCAGGGCTTTGAGGATTTAGTGGCATTTTCTGGCAAATTGAAGTTATTCCAACACCATCTAGGTTCTTCCCACTGTTCATTACAAGGAACAGAACTTGCCTTGCTGGAAAGGTGGGTGTTAGGTAATAGATGTAGGTGCTTTTATATACACTACTGCCATGGTCTATCCTTTCTGGATCTTTGATTCTGATATGTAATTTTTAAGAATCTAAAGTCTAGTGAAATTAAGTGACCAGGTAATAGCTCCACAGTAAGTGGCAGAATCTGGCCTGAAATCCAAGCCCCATTTCACCATAAGGGACTCTTGACACACACTAGACTGTGTGTTACCTTGAAACCAGAACAAAAGAGAGGGTAGGTCATTCTTGCATTTGGTTTTCAAAGTGCCTTCTGTATGTAATCTCTAAATGGTTCTTGAGGACTGGTTGCACCAGTATGTGGTTGGTAGACCTAGCTCAGAGAGAGAAATTAGAAAGTTTTGGGAATGAGGCAAGAAGATAGATTAGCAAAGGAAAAACCATGCATTTGTGAGTTTACACTCAGACTTTGGCTATAACGTAAAAGAGTTGGATTTCAGTTTCTAGTGTAGACCCACATTCACAGTGAAATGAAGGCCTGCTGTTCTTATCATTGGGGAGATAAACTATGCCAGAATGGGGAGCAAGAGGAGGTCAGGAACCTCCCAACAGATTATAAGCACAAGATCAGCCCTCAGGTCTCAAGAGAACTGCTGTAAATGATGAGTGGCTCATAGTCACTGATTTGGATTAAAAGAAACTTGGCTGGCTTCCCTTCTTCTTATCAGTGAGCCCGTGTGTCAGAAGCTGCCTGAAAAAGAGGAATAAGTGAGAAGGAGAGTTGTTGACAGGGATGGCAACAGGTACCCCGATCCTCTTCGGGCCTCTTTTATTCCAGCTTTCCCAAATGTTTGGCCTTACCAGGATTCTAGTCCCTTCTCCCCACTATACTTGCTCTCAGGGAGAAACAACAAAGGCTGAAAGTCTCCAAAGGTAAAATGGATGAAAATGAATGGTGCATACGATCATTTATCCCATCCAAAGAACTCCTGTCTGAAACATTCTAAGGTATTCTGACTCAGGAAGATTCCATTTGTGTATGTGTATGTTTATTTTTTTTTTATTTTTTGTTTTGTTTTTGGTTTTTTTTGTATGTTTACTCTCTAATTTGTATATATCTACTTTCTAATTCACCTCAATTCAAAATACAACAATGCCAGTCATGATTCATCTTATCAATTATTTCTTGATGCTGCTTTACTTTCCATTCACTTCCAATTACAATTTTTGTGGTTTAGCAAGCAAAGGCCAAAATGTATAGTCTCTGCTAAATGTAGTAGGTAGACCCAGGGAGTGTGTGGTATATGTCTTATATGCGGTTGTGTTTCGTCTCTGAACTTGAATCTCCCCTATAAGAATCAAATGTTGGGAGATGCTTTATGGCATTTGAACACTAGCCCTTAAAGTGAAAATAGGAAACTTCTTCAGAAGTGAGAGGCTGCCCCATTTCCCATAAAATCCCTCTATTACACTTATTTCTGGAAGGCTTGTAATAATATCTGGCTCTCTAACCGTAGACCTTCTTAACCAAAACTGAAGCTAAGAAGTCCAGCTGTACCCAAGGAAGGTGATTCTCTGGGGTGTGCCAACCTGGGATGGTGACCTATTTCATAACCTTGAGTATCCCAAACAAAGTTCAGGGTTTTTCAAAGTAGGCTAGATGGAGACCATCCAAAAGAACAACATTTTACCATATAATAAAATTAGAAATTTTGATTGTTTCTAGAGGGAGCCCAAGAGACTAGGGTGAAGGATTTGTGAAATAGGAGTAAGATAAGGTAATTAGGGCTCCAAGGATAAATGATGGCCAGTTCCAGAGTGTGAGAGTGGTTTATGTACTTTTTCTTTTGTTTTTTATTGGTGCATTATGGTTTTATGTATTGAAGGGGTTTGTTGTTCCATTTTCATACAAGCACACATCATATGTCCCCCCTTTACCCCTCAACCCTCTCCCTTTCCTTCTTCTGCCTCCACCCTCTGCACCCCCCAACCCCTAGACTGTGAGGCTTCCCCCAGTTCTATTAGTAATCTGTATTCAATGAGTCTATTTTCTAAACTTATCATTATCTCACTATTATATTGTGCTTTAGCTTCCACATATGAGAGAAAATATTTGACCCATTAGTTTCTCAGTTTGGCTAATTTCACTCAGCATGATTTTCTCTATTCTCACCCCAGTCAGAATGACAAAGATCAAGAATACAAGCAACAAGAAATGCTGGAGAGGGTGTGGAGAAAAAGGAACCCTTACACACTGTTGGTGGGACTGCAAGCTATAACAACCACCCTGGAAAGCAGTATAGAAACTCCTCAAAAAATTAGGGATGGAACCACCTATGACTCAGCTATCCCACTCCTGGGTATTTTCCCAGAAGATATAAATTTGGCATACTACAATGACATAGCTACATCAATGTTTTTAGCAGCACAATTCACAATAGGTAAATTATGGAATCAACCCAGATGCCCATCATTAGATGAATGGATCAAGAAACTGGTATACACACAAACACACACACACACACACACACACACACACACAAATATTTGTACATACGTACAATGAAATTCTACTCAGCTATTTAAAAAAATGAAATCATGGGTTATGTATTTTTAACACTGCTGGCTGATACTCAAGGTGGTTTTCTGTTCTGTGTTCCCTCTTATTTCACCATTATCCTACAGCATACATCCCTGCTTTTTGTGACTGACATTTTGAAGGACATGATTTAGGATAACACAAAATGAAAGGTAGTGAGAGTTGGACAGGGGCTGTGAGATAAGAGTGAGAATTCATCAGAAACAAAATATCAGAACAAAAACTGATTAGGAGAAAAGTAATCCAAACCCTCTCTTCTTTCTCCCTTCCCTCCACTTTGGAAGAATCCTTAATATATGGAGGTAGGAGTAAGGATTTACATTTAGGACATCCCTCTAAATGCTGTGGGTTCAGACCACCCTTTTTCTTTTTTAATGATGTGCAACAGAGCAACTCTTGCTGTCTACTAAACTAGAGGATATCCATGAAGATCTTCAAGAGCCTTGCTTTGTACTGAGCTGCCATTTTTTATGTTTTTAAAGAATAGTAGATCATACATGCAAATAGTACCATAGAAGGCAAATAGATCTATTGGTCACACCTGCCAACAAAGATCATCTAATAGAACTCTGTTTCGGTAAGTTAATCACCCTGTATATTTCCAGTTAACCATGATGTTTCTCAGAACTTGAAGTTTGGATCTTCTGGGCTTCTATCTTCTAAATTTTTATTTGTGTTCTACTTGCTTGTTAGACAGTTTGAAAACTAAACCTAGCAAGATTTATGAACAATCCATTTTAATTTTGAGGCTTTTGAATGAGCAATAAAAATGCCTGAGCCAGTTAATTTCAACTGAAGGACACAGATTTATGCTTCAAATTGATTGATAGCTCACAACCACACACAGAAACTTAAGACAATTTGGAGAGGAGTCATAGAGATGCAGGGTTGGGGGATCTGAGAATAGAAGGCTGCAGAGTACTGTGGGTAAGGATGTTGGTTTTCTAGTCAGGTAGATCTTGATTGAAATCCTGGGTCTTATGTATCATGTTCCTGGTTACTTAACCCGTTGGAATTCCAGGTTCCTTATCTGTAAAGTGGGGTAATCATGTCCTGGTTAGTCTTGAAAATCTAATGAAGTACGTTTGGCACAGTTCCTGCCATACAGAAAGCACTTGACAATAGTAACTGTTGTTTTATGATTGATAATGTAATTATTATTTAATTCATGCCTTTTGTTTCAAGGTGAGAAAATTAAGGCCTTAATGGTGGCTTAACTGAGACTACATAATTAATAATTAACAGCTAGAATTAGACACCCCAAGTCTGAGTCCAGCTTTCATTCAATTACTCTGTGAGATTTCTCACAGCCCTTGCCAAGCTGTGGTTCAGTTCTGTCTTGCACATCTGTATGGCTTACCTGGAAGAAAAGATGATGCAGACAGACCTGTCCAAATGGGTCTGTGGAAGAGTGGTTGAATGGGGACATGCTGTGTTGGTGAGCTCACTGTGAAGTCTTTCTCCTTTTCCTTCCCGTCGAAACCAAACATGCTCACCTGGAAACTATGCATGGTCCTCAAACGTGATGTGTGATGCTCCACCACCGTCCCAACCCTACCTATGGCTTGAGCAGTGTTTACCTTCCTCAGACCTCTCTATAGCATTTTGTAATGAAGGAGAACAGTGTGATGTAGTGGAAAGAGAATTGAGAAATGCACTTTCTAGTTCTAGTAAGCACACTTTCAACCAAGTGGTACCAGAAGGTAACTCAACCTTTCTAGACTATGGGTTACTTCTCTAAAAATGGAATTAATAAATCTCTCTAAAGCTTACACTTTTGAATTTCTGAAAAGGAAGAAGTGAAGATTTGCTAATATACCAAGTGTATCTATGTGCATGGCCATTTGATGTCTTATTGACATCAAAGATGGAGGAAAAGGAAGGATGAATTTTTTATACAAATAGAAATTTGTTACATCTTGATGAGTTTTAAAGTTCCATTAAATATTTGATTTTTGACTAATCTTGAAAACTATAGGCATACACGTGCATATCTTTGGTTGACTTTTGGGGTCAAGTATATAATTCCTTGCATGAAGATGTTAGCTCTCTTGAGCAAGGATTTCTCAATCTTGGCATTATTGAGGTTTTGGGCAAGATTATTCTTTATTGTGAATGCTGTCCTATTTATTGTAGGATTTTTGGCAGCATTCCTGTCCTTACTAGATGCCAGTGAGACAACCCTCTGATTGTGAGAGTCAAACATGTCTACAGATATTCCCAGATGTTCCCAGAGAGTGGGTTTGGGCCATAAATATAAACCCTGGATGCCTGCTTTAGGCATATGCATGTGAAATTTTAGTGGAATGTGTTCCTAATCAGTGTATGTTTTTTCATTGTAATAGTCTAGATAGGGTAACAGGGGTTAAAGTATGGACTTCACAGGTCAATGGCATAATGGAAAATGTTTATTTCTTGTTGCAAGGCTGATCTTCTCCATGTGGTGAATGAATCGTCCAGACTGCTTCCAACTGGGTTCCACCATTTCAACACAAGGCCTCCATGGTTGTGGAGATGATATTAAGAAAGTACACAGAGAACTCACCACCAGTCTTAAGTGCATTGGCTCAGAAGTGACTCACCTCTCTTATTTCTGCAGACAATTGTGAGATAGAGTCACAAGGCTCTTCCCAACTGCAAGGGAGCTGAGGAATATCTGGGAACACATAGATGGTTTGGTGAACATTATTTTATCAACCACACCAAACATTTACAACTTGGAGAGTTGGCCACATATAGTGGAAGCCCAGAGGGAATTTTCCATTCATCTGTCATCTTTCATCTTGGGAGAGGCCACTAATAACTAGAACAGAGAATGTTCTCAAATTCTTCCTTGTGCTTTGTGTTTTATTCTTCATTGAATAGATGCTAATTCAAATAATCATGGTTATATTTAGTTGCTGAACAGTATTTATTTTAACAGTCTTATTCCTCCTCTTTTTCTTCAAATGTCTCTAGAGAAACCCAGAATATAAAGCAATTTAAGGTTGAGCTGGAGTGGTTGGAGCGGGGTGGGTACCTAAATGTTCCAAACGTCCATTTCCTAATGGGATCACAGAGCATATATGCAAGTCTGTTATCAACACAATTTTAAACCACTTGCTCTGAATGTATATAACCCATCTGATCTCCTAGGAGAATGGCATTGGGGTGGATCTTCAAAAGAATCTCTCCCCTACCCCAACCACAGCATAGGCTAGGAGAGGTCTCATTTCTCTCTGAAACCTATAGGTAAAATTTCTAGAATCCCAACTATCCCAACAAAATGATGTTTTCACTGACATTCTTGCATTATGTCCCAAACTCACCGTATCCAGAGCCACCTATACCATAGTTCCTAAAACATCTTTGTCTACCAGGATGAGCTGTCTCTTTCCCAGGCCTCAGCATACCAATGTACCCATTCAGAAACTCAGATTCTGCTTCCATTTCTAGAGGGACTATGGAAGGACCTCTGAGGCCATAGGAGAATTTCCTTGTCTAAATCTCCAGGAAAGATTTGCTTCTACCTTTCTAACCTGACTTCACTCATCCTTAACTGTTCCTCCAAACTGAATTTTCTGGTTTTCCTTTGTCTTTATGGTGCTTCCCTTTTGGGGAGTTATTAGCAATAATGCTATTTGGTATCATTCATTAGAAAATTTTAAGCCAAGCCGGGCACAGTGGCTCAAGCCTGTCATCCCAGTGACTTGGGAGGTTCAGGCAGGAGGATCGCAAGTTTGAGGCTATGGTCAGCGTTTTTGTAAGGCCCTATGCAACGTAGTAAGACCTGTCTCAAAATAAAAAATAAATAAATAAAAAGGGCTGGGGATATGGCTTAGTGGTTAAGTGCCTCTGGGTTAAATTCTTGGTATAAAAAAATGAGCCACCTGATTGCTGTTAAAAGCAGGTAGTTTCTTTTCATTGATATAAAATATAAACATCTTCGAATTAGAGAAAAATTTATGTCCTTGGGTTGAGGTGGCATATTAAAATTGTTTAAAAGTACAAATTCTGGTGCCAGCTGGCTCTGATTCAAGATATTGATCTTATATGTTGTTGCTTGAACTTGAACACATTGTTTAAGTTCCACTGTCTACATATTATCATCTATAAAATGGGAATAATCCCTACCTCATTTCATTGAGTTGTAAGAATAGATCTTAAAATAGTTAAATTGTAGAGTATTAGAAGTGCTTGGCAGGTAGTATGGGCTTATACACATTGTTGAATTAAAATAGAGGAATGTATCAGTAAGCCTAGTATAGCATAACTCTGCTATACAAAGGAGTCTGCTATACCCTCAATTATTGTTGACAAAAGGCCCAACTATGTTTCTAGAAAGATAATAGAGGCTAGCCAGAAAGTCCTAGTGTAACAGATTAGCCATTAAAGCAGATGTCAGGTTGTTTGCCATATTTAACAATTAAAAGTTAATTTGCTACAAATTAAGAGATGAGTGAAAGGAAGTCTAGCAGAGGATGGGGAATGGGAGGAGTGAGCTAGGATGGAGGGGAGAAGGGGGGAATCATGAACCAAAATCAATTTCCATTCATATATGAGTTTGTCAGGATGAACCCAACAATTATGTATAACTATAAAACTCTAATAATAAAAGGTAATAAATAAAAAAGTGAATTTGCTAGTTAGTATTGTATGGTAAGGAATAGCTTTGCAGAATCTCTCCAGAATGAAAGAATAACAATTTGTAAGAATCATCAATGGATGCTTGGGAAAAAAACGTTAGAATTTGATGAGAAAGAGAACATTTACATAGTTTCAAATTATCTCCCTAGAGTCTACATATTGATTGCGGAGAGAAGCATAGTCATGCACCGTTGGAAAACCATGGTAGACCCAATGGTAGTGAACTAACCAAAGCTGACACTGCTGGAAACGGAACAAACTGATGTAGATGTCCTGATGGGATACGAGAAGGCATTATTTGTATAGTGTTTCTGCCTAAATTTCATAAACTGACCTAATCCTGGGAAACATCAGGTCAACCCAAAGTAAGGGATAAGCTATAAAATAAGAATTATTCATTTATTCTAGATGTCAGTATTATAAGCAAAGAAAGATTAAGACATTCCATTAAGAGTCTTTCCACTAAGACTTTTTTAATTCAGAAATTTATTTTTTGAACAATCAAACAAGCTTCTAATGAAATTATACAGACACACACACACACACACACATATATATATATATATATATATAAATATATATATATATATATATATATATATATATATATATATATATATACTGGAGACTAAAATGAAGTGACATAAATACCATAGGTGATCCTGGACTGGGGATAGTGTTAGCTACAAAGTATGTTGTTGGATTGGTTGATGTGAATAGGGGTTAATTATGTTAATCTTAAATATTCTAAATTTAAATATCCTAAATTTAATAATTATACTTTAGTTATGTAAGAACATGTCTCAGTTATTATGCAATACACGATGAAATATTTAAGGGTAACAATTCATGATACTCAAAATAGAAGAGGGATCAGTGGAGTAGGGGAAGGAGATTGAGGAGGAGGAGGGAGAAGGGACAGGAAACCAGAAGGACAGTGAATCTCAGCTTTATACATCCACAAGCCACTAATCCAAAGAAGAGATAAGTAAATAGCAGGAAGATCAGTAGAGCAGAGGGAAGGTAACCGGGGGAGTGAAAGGGGAGGGGAAGGGGAAGTATTAGGGACTGTATTAGAGCAAATTACCTCTCATGGTTTCATGATTATGTCAGAATGAATCCTAACATTATGTGTAACTAAAAATAATTAATGGTTTTTTTAAAAAATTGTGAAATTAAGATATATAATATCTGCTACTTATTGTCAAAATTTTTTCTCTGTGTGTGCTGATAGTGACAAAGTAAATGTATCAAAATAACACATGAAGTATCTAAGAATATACAGAACTTCTTGGCACTATTTGAAATTCTTCTGTAAATGAAATTATTTAATATAAAAGTTTAAAAGAAGGATATGCTTTTTTCTTTTAAAAATGCATATATTCCTCAAAATTTTTTTAAAGATAGAAGGGCAGTGAGAGAGAGAGAGAGAGAGAGAGAGGTAGAGAATCAATTTTTATTGAGTTTTTCACATGGCTTTCGTTACTCTGATGCTTAGTTGTGTATATTACTCAAATTTTAAGGCTGGTATGAACCTGAATAATTAACCTGAAAATTCAGTAAGTACCCAAGTACTATACTTGGTAAACTAAGGCCTGTGGGAAATTACTAAAGAATAAATGGTTCTCTGTTTTGGGTTTAAGACTGAAAAAGGAGAGTTCTTAGTAATTTCTTGGAGGCCGAAAGTATTTGCTGCATACTTTCCTGATGCAGTTTTATCTTGTGGAATTAATGATATGTTTTGGGATTTTGCTGCATGTATGAGGCTGGCTGGGACTCCTCTGGTGGAGGCTATGGATGTGTCACACCAGGGGAAATCACTCTCGGATGAGGGGAGTGGTTGTATTCCTTATAGCTAAGGGATTACAATGTGTACACAAGAACTTATTCTAACCCAGTGCACTCATTCAGAGGTATGTCAGAGGAGTATGATTTGTTTGCTTAGATCACTCATTTGTTCCCTGGTTGTGCATGAAATCCAGCTTCTTATAAGGACACTAGGGCATCCTCACAGACCATATGCTGCTCAGTTGATGTCCTCAGCTGGCACTTGGGTGAAATCCCTGAGCAAGGAGGAGACAAAAAAATACATTATTACTAACAGTCCTCTCTGGGGTATGGAAGAGGAGGGAGGGGGATCTTTAGGTGAAAAATACATGCTCCCTGAGTCTGGGGTTGGTGAAGATATAAGTCATTTCTATACATAAAAAAGAGTAAAGATTTTTAAATTTGAGGAGTGGCAAGAGAAGTGAGTTCCTGGGAAAAGAATCACCAGCCAGTAGGACTGGGGGGGGGGGGGAACGGTGTGCAACTCAGGTTGCAGGATGGTCTCCAAGTAAAGCCATATTTATTCTCTCCTCACGCAGTGCTTGCTGGTTCTACCTCAGGGCTCTCACATGGCTGCTCAGTATTTCTCTAGGGAGATTCCACTCATATAGCATAATTCTCTGGCCACAATCATAAAAACAAATCAAAACTATCTTTTTTGTTTTGTTTTATTTATTTTCCAGCACTGCAGCTTGAACCCAGGGTGCTCTACCATTGAGCTACAGCTCCAGTTCTTTTCTTTCTTTTTGAGATAGGGTCTTGCTAAGTTTGTCCAGGCTGGACACAAACTTGCAAACCTCCTGTTTCAGCCTCCCAAGACACTGGAATTACAGTCATGTGCCCCCAAATGTTTTATCTGTAGGTAAAGAGCAGGGTACTATCTTCCTAAAATAATCCCCACTATACTACTTTAAAAATTTCCACAAAAAGTAATTTCATGGAAAAGTTTCCAGAAAGTGTGATACCTACAAAACTGTCTTTCTCAATATTCCAAGGTTATTTTGGCTACTTTGGATTTTCTTTGTCACATTTAAATGCTAAATATATTTCTGTTTTTGTTTAAAAAATTCCACTGAAATGTTAATAAGGACTGTGTTGAATCTGTATATCACTCTGGATAGTAGGACATTTTAACACTATTCTTCCCAATCTAAAAGTACAATACATCTTTCCAATAATTTGTATCTTCCTCAATTTTTTCCTCAATGTTTTATAATTATCAGTGTATTTATCTAATGCTCTCATAAATACAATTGTTTTCTTAATTTTGTTTATGGAAATTTTACTATTATTGGTATAAAGAAATGCAAATGATATTTATGTATTGATTTTGTATCCTGCAGCTTTAATGAATTTAATTAAGACGATCTGGTGTGTGTGTGTGTGTGTGTGTGTGCGCACATGTGTGCAGGAGAGAGAGATATCTTTAGGGATTTGTACATATAGGATCATGTCATCTACAAATAAGGACAGTTTTACTTCATTCTTTCCAACTTGAATGATTTTATTTCTTTTTTGGTCTAATTGCTCTTGCTAGTATTTATAGTATGATAGTGACAGAAGTGATAAGGATGGGTATTGTTGTCTTGAACCAGGTTGTAGAGGGGAAGTTTCCAGTTTGTCTTCATTATGACGTTAGCTGTGAGGTTTTAATAAATGACGTTTATTGTGTTGAGGAAATTTCCTTCTATATTTTATTGAATTTTTAATCCTGAAATGATGCTGGCCTTTGTCAAAAGTTTTTTTTTTCTGTATCTATTGCAATAATCTGTGGTTTTAATCTTTCATTCTATTAATGTACTACATAGCATTGATCAATTTGTGTATGTTAAACATTCAAATTTGCATCTCAGATGAACCTCACTTCATCTTCACATGTACTCTCTTTGCTATGTGTTAGATTTGGTTCACTGGTATTTTTTTGAAGATTTTTTCATTAATGTCCATCAGAGATAGTGGCCTGTGGTTTTCTTGTCTTGTGGCATCTTTGTTTGCCTTTTGTGTCAGGTGATGCTGATCTTATAAAACAATTTGAAATCGCTACCTCAGTTGTTGAAGAAGGACTGGTATTAATTGTTTGAATGTTTGATAGCATTCTGTCATGATACCAATCTGGTCCTAGGATTTCCTTTGTTGGATGATGTTTGTTAATTGCTTCAACCTTTTGTTTGTTATTTGTCCACTCGGGTTTTCTATTTCATCTGGATTAAATCTTGGTAGGCTGTATGTTTCTAGAAATTTATCTATTTCCTCTAATTTATCAAATTTGTTGGCATATAACTGCTCATTATAGTCTCTTAGGATCCTCTTTATTTTTATTTTTTTTGTTTTCTTTAATTCTTTTTTTAAAAATTCTTTTTAGTACACATTTTGACATAATGACAAAAGCATGGAATATAATTTGCTCATATTCAGTCCCAGCACCCTTTTCCCCCACCCCCTTCTTCTTCCCTTTGCTCCTCTCCGTCTATTCTACTGTTGTTCCTGTAATTTATTGATAGGTTTTTAATTAGTATCTTATAGATATACTTAGTGTTGGATTCACTGTGCTATATTCATGTGTGCACATGCAAAAGTTTGGTCCGATTCAGTCCACTGTTCTTCCCTTTTCCCGGTCCTCTTTATATTTCTGAGGCATCAATTATAATACCCTCTTTTTCATTTTTGACTTTGTTTGAGTCTTCTCTTTCTCTCTTTTCTTAGTTTATCTAAGGCTTTGTTAATTTAAAAAAACACCACTCTTAATTTGGTTGATTTCCTTAACTATTTTGATACTTGCAGTCACAGTCACACTTTCCTCCCTGTACTCTGCTGCTAATGGCAATCACTGGGAAGTGCTTTGGACAAGTCTCCATGTCACTGCTGAAATGTAGGTGAGGGATATCGGAACTTTAGAAACCTTGTCTGGGTCACATCTGATAAGTGTCCCCACATAGGTAAAACAGTTACATGATGTTCTCCCCCAAATCTATTGAACCAAAAATCTTACAGGACTCTTAGTTCCATCCCTGTTTAAACTGGTATAACATGAAGATTTCTCAAACCACCAGCATTTAAACTGAAGAATCCTAAGTCAATCTTGCTGTTAAAAGGGTGATTATATTAGCCTTCCCATGGAAGATAAAACGAATCATTGAATGCCAAGCTGCCCCACACTTTGTCAAATTTTCAACACAGCTCCACGTTGTTTAGCATTGAGTACCTACTAATGGATTGCATTTGCATCAAGAATGAATGATGAGCTACACTACCGGCACCATGACCTCGGCGGGACTCCTCCACATGGTTAATCATGCACTAACTACTTCATAGAATCAGCCTTCCATTATGCCTGATTGACCGGTGGTCAGTTTATTCCTCACCTACTGAGGGGACATAGCCTTAATCAGCTTAGATATTCAGCCAGGCAGCAATTCAGGATGAGTCTAAGAAAAGCCACATTGTCTGTTCAGGAAGTGACCCCAGCCTAGAAGCATTTTATTACAAAGTGCGTATGGATGTTTGAAGAATCCTTCATTAATGCACATTCTCAATCTCCTTCCTCTTTCTTTTCTCTTCAACGCCTCATCTCTACCTCAAATTGGAAAGGGCCTTTTAACTGGCACATGCTTTCCACAATCGGAAGCAATTTACCACTGCTAGATGATGTCAGTGGATGGATAAGTGGGCTCTTGTTAGGACTGTGCTGATAACAGTCTCTAGATAAGCTTTTTTGGGACTGTTGATAACTTTGGATATGAGCAGAGAGTGAGTAAAACCATTTATTATTATTACTTTTTATCTCAAGGGTGTTACTTTCTTCTTTTTCTGATGTTAATCTACAATTCCTGTCATAGGTTTCATTCATTCATTTATCTGAGATATTTTAGAGCACCTACCGTGTACCAGGTACTATGATGATTTAGAGCTCAGTCAGGACAAGCCTACAAAAACACAAGTAAATCAGTGTTTCCTGCTGTTCTCAAGGGCAGGATACTCATGGTTCTATATGGATCTCCACAGTAATCTTAGTCTTTCTGATGCAATATTTTCACTTATTAATATATAATTGCTATAGATAAGTAAATCTCCATGTTGTCCATCTCGTTCCCTCTGCCCGCAGAGAAGACGCAACACGTGGTTGGGTTGGGAGACCTTTATTTGGTCGACCTTCTTCTTCCTCCTCTCTCTTCCCTTCTCCCGGGAAGTTACAGTCACAAGACAAAAAAAACCTTTTCTCAACCAATCACATTGCTATATTGAGGCATGCGCATTCAGGAATCAAGCACTAGGCATGCAAGCCCCTGACCAATGAGAATCACTTCCTCATTCACGCCAGACCGCACTGGCTCAGTGCCAGCCGCCATCTTAAGCAGCCTATCTCCAGGGCTGGGGTCCCGGACACCTCGACAGTTGTCTTCTACTGTTGGCTTTCAAATGGCCAAGTTTATTTCTCCTTAATGATATCGTTCCAACCTACATTAAGTTCTCACTCTTCTCATTTATAACCCTTAATTGGCCATAATGTACTTTTTGTTGTGCTTCTTGGGATGAAACCCAGAACCCTCCTCATGCTAGGCAAGTGCTCTTATCGCTGAGCTACACTCCCAGCCCCATAATGCTGTCTTGTGGCAACTTGCTTTGTACTCCTTGTTGAAATTTAAATTTTGTGTCATTGAAAAAAATTAATTACGATTTTGTGTTTGTCTCCTAAGTTAAGTTGAAATGTATGTTCTTTCAGGCCTAGGACTTGTGCTTCTTGGAATTGTGTCTTTGGAGAAGTACTCTTCTAGAATGTGAATGAACCTGAGTTCTAGTCAAAACTCTATAATTTATTACTTTTGTGACTACAGGCCAGAAAGTTAGAGTCTTGGGATTTTAATATTCTAGTATAAAATATAATACTTGAATTTGATAATTTTCACAGTCCCTTTAAATTTTAAAGTCAGAAAACAGACCACAAAGCACTCAACTAGCTGGAGCAGTACCTTCAATGTAGCAGGTGCCCAATTAGCATCAGGATATTTAAAAATATTGTTTATTGTTGTTATGTACATTTAAATGTAGTTGACTTTGAATAAGTCACCATTTTCTGCAAGGACCCTAAAATGTTGGGAATGCACTTTATAACAAGGTCTTTAAGGACAAGGATCAATGATTCTCTTTCAGTTGGTGAGCATAACTGTGGAATTAAATGCCAGCCCTCCTTCCTACTTAGCTGTGGGATCCAGGACAAATTTTTTAAAGTCCTCACCCCTTAGTTGCTTCACAAATATTAACCCATAAGTCCTAAGTTTTCAATTCTGTGAATATAATAATTATTTCAAAGTCACCACATAGTAAATTTGTTGCTTAATTTAGGCTTTTATAGGTTTCCCACATCTGGAGCAATCAGACAAAACAGGTTAAAACCAAGTTAGGAATAATGCTTGCTATTTGTTATGAAGTAAAGATAAACTTTAACTACTACCTTGAGTTGATATAGAGATGAAAGCTATATAAATATATATTTAATTTTTTATTAGTGCATTATAGTTGTACATAATGATGGAATTTGTTGTCACATAGAAATATATATATTATCCAAATTATCTGAGGTTTAATTTTTTATCTTTTAATTTGAAGCTTGAGATAATTTACCCAAAGGGTCCTAAGGAAACCATAGCAAAGATTTTAGAGTAAATTTTCCTGATGAGATTATTTCAAGGACTTTCAGGTTCATTAAGCCAAGGTGGTGGTTGTGGATTTCTTTGGGTGGGCTTGTCATTCCTTAGTGGCATCATGCTTTGTAGGCTAGATTGGTAATGGGAAGGCAATAAAGATTAATCCTTGTGGAAACCTTTCATAGTAAGTTGATGGGAAGAAACACTGAATAATGACTATACATGCACTCACACGAGGATGGAGATACCCAAGAATGTAATGCTCTTGCATTCATGCTTCACTCTGAACAACACAATGAGTAAATTGAAATCAAATTTCATTGCCTAGTGTCCTCCTGAGAGTTTTTATTTTCCACCTCTCAATAGCCCATTCCTAAGCAATCATAATCAGAAAGGTCAGTTTACTGGAAATGAATATGTAGCTTGTTTCAAAACTAAATGTCAGTCTCATCCATTGTATAATGGTAATTTTCACTCTTAAGGGTCCACTATTAAAATAGCTCCTGCCCATTTACATTAGAATGCAAAGTTTACATTTAGTAGTCTTTTTTTCTTCAGAAATTTATTTGTTGAACAATCAAACAAGCTTCTCATGAAATCATATAATATATATAATTTCTGAAAATTAGATTTACCCCCAAGTGCCCCCCTCAATTACCCACCCTTATCCCTCCCCCCTCCTTCCCAATACATCTCTACAAATGCATTAGGTTGTATGACATTACACCCTCTCTGGATTTAACACATGATAATAGACCTCCGTTCTCAATGGCCTGGTTCTAGCTCCAGCCTCCACAGATAAGTGAAGACATTCGACCCTTGGTTCTCTGGGTTATGCTGATTTCACTCAGCATAATTTCTTCCATAGCCATCCATTTACCTTCAAAGGCTGCAATATCATTACATTTAGTAATCTTGAGAGAGAATGCCTGGCACTTTTTTAATTGTCCAGCAGATTCATTCTGAATACGTGGTGTCCTGGAATCACCAAACCACCTTCTTGGGAAATAGCCAACCATCCCCCAAATAACAGAGAAGTCAGATTCCAGGGCTAGTTTAGATGTTTAAAAGAATTGAACACATTATATGTAAGGGGAGTACCACCCTTCGGGCTTTTTCCCTGGAAGCTTTACAAATAATGACCAAATTAGACCAATAATATTTCAAACAAATAAGTCTAGCTCTGGCGAGGTCAATTTAATCACAGCATGCTGAAGAAAACCTGCAGACATTAGTCAAACACATTAATGATCCCTCTAAACAGGCTTGTTTGTAAAATTTAACAGCAGTGGCTCACACAGCCCTGAAACCTGGATTTTGTTTTATTGAGGAATGTTTAGAACTAAACAGCTACTTTGTTATTCTTTAAATTGCTGGCAGGTGATCTTCAAAAGACAAGGGAGTGCAATTAAAATGAAATAGCATGCAAAGCTGAAAATCCATTTCCACATGTGAGCCCATTCTGGTCTTCCTTCTATCTGTTCCTTTATTGCAGTTTCTTTGTGATTCTTTCTGCCTCACTTTGTTTTTAAATTTTTTTCTTTCTTTTTCTTTTTAAAGAGAGAGGGATAGTGAAAGAGAGAGAGAGAGAGAGAGAGAGAGAGAGAGAGAGAGAGATTTTATTTAGTTTTTCCTGTGGCTTTCATTGCTCCAAGATTTCATTGTGTACAAGGTGCTGGGGTTCGAACTCACATACTCGAGCATGCCTGGCAGGCGCCGTAACCACCGAGCTACCCCTCCAGGCCCTCTTTTTGCTTCTCTTATACCTTCTGGGATTTCACTTCTGAACTTTCTTAGTTTAATCCATTAAGTGTCTGTTGGCACAATAACAACTCAGGTGACAGAGGAAGACAGCATGAGCTGATCATAGTTGATTTATCATCATGATTTTCCTTCACACCTCTGTCAGGGCTTTGAAAAACCCGAGACAGGGGACACTTGGATAACTGGCCCATCAAGAATGTGATTTACTCAGCCTCTTTTATGATTTTTCTTTTGGAATAACTTTTACGATGCCGTAGAAGGGCTCTGACTATACTTGTTACAGTCCTCATACTTCCACCATAAAATAAGCAGGGGAATGCAGGGAAGAAGCCCACACAGGAGGAGACATCACTGGAATTATCAAAAACTCCAAAGTGGTCAACTGCTCAGATGGCCTTTTAGGATATTTTCTGCACCATTGCTCACAAATCTTTATACTACAGTGATGGAGGAGATACGGGCTGCCCTCTCAGTACTCTGAATGATAGCCAGAAAAGGGACATTCAGGACTGAGTTTAGGTTGAGGCAGATCTTACTGGAATCATGGAGGGACTGGGCTCCCTAGAGGGATCCTGATGGAGTCTTAAGAGTTTGTTCAATTAATTTTAGTTGACCTAATTTTCTAGCCTAAGAACAGAATTTTTTTTCCTCTTTCATCCATAGTAAGAAATGTCTTATGGTTGCTTTTCATGTCAATGTTAGAATCCTAAAATCATGAGTGAACAATCTTTGGTCCACTTATCAACCTATCATAAAGCTATCATCAACAGACTAGTTTCTTTTTGGCTGCTGACTAAACTCATGGTGTTTCAATAAAGTAATGTGTTGATACTACACATTTTTTGTGATCTGTAGCATCTCAAGATCATAAACTTGGTATGCCTGTTCATCTAGGGAAGTTTTCTCTATTACACTGAAATTCAGTCTTTGATGTTTATTATAAGATCCTTATTTTTCTTAGCCAAATACTTTTGTAGCTTTAGACTCTTTGCTATGTCTTAAAGTCTTTGTATTTCTCAATGAAAGAATTCTATTTCTGTTCTCAGGAAGCTCCTTGTGTGGCTTCATAGCTCTTTTCTGGTTGTTTCTGTGCCAGTTTGTGGTTTTCTTGAGCTATCATGATCACACAGCTCCAGGTGTGGGTAAATCATGTTTCCATAGAGGTGATGAGCAAAGTCTTCTCTGTTTCCAATTCTCTTTCTGGGGTTGCTCTACATTCTCTTGTCTTCTCAGCCACAAGAGCACATTGTGCCTAATTCTTCGAGTTGGGAGTATGACTCTTTTCTGAGTCATAATTGTTGAGAGTATTTTGAGAATAAGGTACATTTCTATTCTTTGTTTATCTAACTTCTGTTGCTACTGAAACATTTGGTCATTACTAGGGATCTTTGAAACAAAGTAAGAAAACCTCAATCTATTGATCCCAGATTTATTTTCTCCTGTGCCATGTTCTTATTTTAATTGAATCATTTTTTCCATTACTAGAATTTGATCTTCTGAAGGACTAAGGTTTTATGGTGGAAAACACTTCATGCATAGCCTGGAAATCAAAATTTTCTCTTACCTCACTAGGATTTTGTTCTTCATAACATTAAATGTATAATGTCTCCATTAAATAAATACATAAATATATAAACATTGCAAACTCAGTGTTGCGGTGAAGAAGACAGAAACAGGAGGCAGAAAACATGGTATCTGGTTCAGGAGAAGTCTGATCAGGGCAGTACTAAGCTTATTCTATCTCAAAGATGCAGCATCATTATTCATAAGTCAAAGAAAGTAACTTTTTGCTGACATTGTGAAATTAGTAGCATGATCCCTGTAAGGGGTGTTTGGATATCTTTGAGAAGAAAGGACTAGATTTAATTAATCATAGTATCAAAGGAAGAGGTTAAAGCAAGTTTACATACTAGTTAAGGCAGTGTCATGTAGTAGAGAGAAAGACTCCCTGGATTCAGAATCTGACTCCACCACATATTGACTCAGTGATCTTGGGTGACTGTGTTGAACACCCCCACCCCCACTAGTTATTTTTTTTAAGAGAGAGGGACAGTGAATAAGAGAGAAAGAGAGAATCAATTTTATTTAGTTTTTCATGTGGCCTCAGTGGCTCCAACTCTTCGTTGTGTACGTGGTGCTGGGGTTTGAACTTGTGTCCTTGTGCATGCCAGGCAAGCGCCTTAACACCGAGTGAGCCACTGCTCCAGCTCCACCCCCACTGGTTTTATTGACAAAAATTGTGTATATTTAATGTGCACAGTGTCATGTTTTGATACATGCTTACATTGTGAAATAATCCCCAGAATCAGGTTAGCTAACATACTGTCACCTCACCTAGTTACCATTGTTAATTGGGGGGCCGGGGGCAAGAAAACTTGAGATCTCCTTTCTCTGCGAATTTCAAGTGCCCAGTGCTTCATTCTTAACTCTAGTCACCATGCTGTGTGTTAAACCTCCAGAACTCCAGAACTGGTTCATTTTATAACTGAGAGTTCACACCCTTCCTTCCACCAACACCTCACCTTCTCCTCCACCCCCACCTGGAGTCCCAAGTACCCACCATTCTATTTCCTGTTACTAGGAGTTCAGCTTTCTTTCAGTTCCACAGATTAGTGAGGTTGGGCAGCATTTGTATTTCTGTGTCTGGTTATTTTCATTAGCACAGTGACCTTCAGTTTCTCCCATGGTATCACAGATGACAGCATTTGCTTCTTTTTAAGACAGAATAGTATCCCATTGTGTGTGTGTGTATTACATTTTCTTTTTCCATTCATTTCTCAATGGACACTTAGCTTGCTTGCACATGGGTGCACAGATAAATCTTTGAGATAGTGACTTTACTTCCTTTGGATATATACCTAGAAGTGGAATTGCTGGATTATATAGGAACTTTACTTTTAATTTTCAAAAATTTATTTATTATTAATTTATTTAAAAAGTTATGTTTATGAGACACAACAAAATGTTTCATACATGTGTACTTTGGAATGACTAAATCAAGCTAATTAACATATGCAGTATCTCACATACTTTTTTTGTGGTTATTATTCAGTGTTTCTTCCTGTCAACCTCATTTGTGACATGAAAGGTTACCATTTAAATCTACTCTTTTAGCAATTTTCAAGTATACAGTATATTGTTAACAATTACAGTCACCATTATATACACTCTTGAATTTAAAAGTGAAATTTTATATCCATTGACCAATATTTCTCTAATGCATCCACTCTCCAGTCTCTGGTAACCACTCTTCGTTCCATGCTCCGCTTCTCTGAGTTCAGTTTTTTTAAGATTCCATATATAATAAGAATCATGTGGGAGTTTTCTTTCTGTGCCCAGCTTATTTCACTTAGCATAATGTCCTCCAGGTTCATCCATGTCACAGATGAAGGATTTCCTTTTTTCATAAAAGGCTGAATGTGTGTGCATGCAAAAATGCACCAGATTTCTTTATCCATTTATCTACTGATGGACGCTTAGATTGATTCCATATCTTGGCTATTGTGATTAATGCTTCACTGAATATGAGAACACAGATATCTCTTTGACATACCTTATTTCATTTCCTTTGGCTATATACCCAGTAGTAGGATTGCTGGATTATATGGTAGTTCTATTTTTAATATTTTGGAAGAATCTCTATACTCCTTTCCATAATGGCTATACTAATTTACATTCTTATTAATAGTATGCATGCGTTCTCTTTTATTCAAATCCTTGCCAAATCTTGTTACCTTCTATTGTTTTTATAATAGCCATTCTTGCAGAAACGGGGTAATATGTCATTGTGGTTTAGTTTGCATTTCCTGAGTGATGTTCAGCAAAATTCATGTATCTGTGGCCTATTCATAAGTCTTCTACTGAGAAATGTCTATTCGGATCCTTTTCCCATGTTAAATTTCAAGTTGATTCGTATCATTGAGTATGAGTTCCTTATATATTTTAGATATTCTCAGAGTGCAGTTTGGAATTTATTTTCTTCTATTTCATAGGTTGTTCCTTCGCTTTGCTGCCTGTTTCCTTCGCAGTGCAGAAGATTTTTGGTTTGATATGATTCCATTTGTCAGTTTTTGCTTTGGCTGTGTATGCTTGTGGGTTTATATCCAGAAAATTACTGTCCCAACCAATGTCATGGTGCTTTCCTCCTATGTTTTCTTCTAATAGTTTTAGAGTTTCAGACCTGAAGTTTAAGTCATTAATCTCCTTCTAGTTGGTTCTTGATTATGGTGTGAAATGACAGTCTATTTTCAATCTTCTACACATGATCATCAGTTTTCCCAGCAGCATTTATTGAAGAGACCTTCCTTTCTTTATTAGGCATTTTAGGAATCAGTGGAAAATCAATTAACTATAAATATGTAGTCTTATTTAAAGATTCTACATTGTGTTTCCTTGGTCTCTGTGTCTGTTTTTACATCAATACCATGTTGTTTTGATGACTATAACTTTGTAGTAGATTTTGAAATTAGGCAGTGTGAGACTCCTTTTTTCTTTTTGTTCGACATTGCTTTAGCTATTAGAAGTCTTTTTCTCAATTCATATGAGTTTAGAATTAATTTGCCAATTTCCTTTTTTTTTTAAAGACAGTGGGACAGTGAGAGAGAGAGGGAGAGAGAGAAAAAATTATTTACCTTTTCACATGGTCTTCGTTGCTCTGACACTCAGCTATATATACAAGGTGCTGGGGTTCAAACCCATGTCCTCCTGCATGTCAGGCAAGTGCCATAACCGCTGATCAACCTCTCCAGCCCCTATTTTACCTATTTATGTGAAAAATGTCAATGAAATTTTGATACGGATTGTATTGAATCTGCGAATTGCTTTGCATAGTAAAGAATTTTACTAATATTAGTCCTTCAAATTCACAAACAGGATATTTTTCCATTTATTTGTCTTCTTGAAGATCTTTCACCAATGTCTTATAGTCTTTATTGTAAAGATGTTTCACATCATTAGTTAAATTTATTCTTGAATATTTTAAGCTTTTATAGCTATTATACGTGGGATTATTTTCTTTATTTTTTTGGAGAGTTAATTGGTAGCATACGGAAATGCTACTTATTTTTATATTGACTTTGTATCCTGCATCTTTCTGAATTATTTTATTTTCTCTATTTTTATTTTAAAATTTAATTTTATTTAAAAGTTGTTTTGCAGTGCTGGAGATGGAACTCAGTGCATTTTGCATGCTTGATCTGGATCTTTTGTGTGTGTGTGTGCATGTGTGTATATGTGTGTGTTTGTGTGTGTGCACATGTACACATTGTGGGAGGTTTAGCAGCATCCTGGAGTTCTACCTACTAGATGCCAACAGCATTCTCTGAGTTGTCACAGTTAAATATGTCTCCAGACATCGCCAATCCCCTGGGGGTCCCTGCTGCAAATCAGTAAGATATCGCATCACTTAGGGTCCTGATGGCAAGCAGATGGTTTCTTAAATTAGGTAAAGTAGAAGAGTTTAGTGAGGAGAATGTGTTTACAAAGGTTAGTCAGGAATAGGAGAATTCAATGAGTGGTGAAATACCTCTGGGTTGGTAAGAAGTGGGGAGATGACCACACCTGAGCCTAAAGGACAAGAGAGTAAAGGAGAGGACTGCTGGACAGAAGCTGAATCTCCACCATTGCCTCCCTTTACTGGAAACTAACCAGAAGCCACCGGGAAAGAGCCATTCAAGCCTGTTTAGATCAGCCTCTTGTGGTGCCCAGCAAAATGGATAAGAGTGAAGAGGAGACCTAGAGAGGCCAAGAGAGCATATTCAACATACCTGATTTGTGTTGAATATTGTTCCTCTCCAAAACAGTAATATTTATGACTTTATAATGCATATTACTATCTTACAGTCAAATTCAACCACCACCTGTTCTCTTCTTCAAATGTTGCTTCCTATTTATGAAAATCTTACTTCATCATTTTTCCTGATGAAATATATAGTTTCCCGGTGCCTATGTACACGTTTTCTGAATTCGTTCTCTGTTTCATTTAGGATAGACAAGATTGTTGGTAGATCACATTTCATATATTACTTGAAGTAAGTAATATATGCCATAGTAAAATAAACAAACCAAAACCAATACCGAAACAACAACAACAACAACAACAACAACAATCCTGTATATGTCAATTGTTTAACACCAAAGTTTGTCTACAAAGTCTGGTGTGAGTCAGGTGACTCTTCAGGTCTGCTGCCCCCAGGTGGAGGCTCCATAAGCCAGGATGGCTTCATCTTGTGGCTTTGCTATCTTATCTTGAGGTTGTCCTGAAAAGTGCTCATCTACTCCTCTTAGTCTGGGAAGTGACATTCCTTATTTCCACCTATTGCTCAGCTCATAATTAGCCTCATGCTCCTGCCTCACTGGGAAATGTGGGGAGCATCCAGACATGGAAGGAGCAGTAAACATCTCTGTCATACCTGACGATGTGTTTATTTCACCTGCATTTTTGAAAAATAGCCTATTGACAAGCAGTTCTAGGTTGGCAGATATTCTGTCTCAGCCATTTTAAGTTAGGTTGATATTAAATCAGCTAAGAATGTAACTGATCTTTTTGTGTATATGATGTATTTTTCCTTACCCAATGTATACCTCACTTATTCCTCGCTGCTTTTGAGATCTTAGTTTTGCTGAAATATGATTTAATTATTATATACACAAAAATATATATGTATATTTCATTACTCTGTCTTGGGATACCTTCAACTCCATGAATCTGAAGATGTGTGTTTTTCATTTATTTTGGAGATGTATCAGATTTTATAATCTTCAATATTACCTCTGACATTTTTTCTATTTGAAGCTTGAATCAAATGTATGTTAGACCTTCTTATTTAGTTTCCTTGTGCCTATTGTTTCTTTCTATTTTCTGGCTATCTATCTAAGGTACTGCATTTTTGGTGATTTTTTTTCATCTATTTTTCAGTCAATTTGCTTTCTATTCATTCAGCATACCCATTAACTTTCTAATTGAATTGCATTTTTTAAATTTTATACCTTTTGTTTATTTTTCAACTTTAACTAATCTCTCACCTGAATCATAATTTTGACCCACTCTTATATTTCCTTAAACATACCATATCATAATATGATTTTATATATTATGTATATTATATAATTATATGTATTATGTATATGTTTATATATAACATATACTCTAATATCTTTAATATCCTTCATTTTTATGGGCCAGATCGTGTGTGTATTTATAAATATACATTTTCCTTGTTCATTGCTTGGGCGGTTTATTTCTCTGTGCATTTTTATTATGATCTCATGATTCATGAAGTGTCATCTGTAAGAATCCTTGATGCTTCTTATAGTTTAGAGTTCTGCATTTGGTTTACCATGTTGTGCAGGTCATTGACTTTACTTTTTGTTCCAATACCTACATAGAGAACTAGAGGCCACCAGTGATTGGACAGTACCTCAGAGTGCCCAACAGGATTTCTATGGGTTCATACTTTCATATACTGTTCTTTCACCCTTTTTGAAGGTTTGGTAATTTTCAAATAAAAATTGGAAAAAAATGTTATTTTTTGGTGAAAGGGTCAAACTATATAGAACTTCTGCTAAAAACAAAAATGAAAGATTTTTTCTTATGGGGCATGGAGAGGTGAGCAAGACAGACTTTACTTCTGCAGAAGGGTGTGCTCACAAAGGGGATCAGATGAGCAAGCACACTTGGGCAGGCAGTCCACCTGCTTATATCTGTAACCTGATGCAATCCTGCCCTTTACTCTGATTGGAGGAGATCAGGGGTACAATCTGCATGATTGGCTAATGTAAAACTGGGCGGGTACAGAAAAGAGCTGTAGATGTAATGGGATATCTGATAAGCAATTTAAAAACGGATTATCTGTGGCCTCATGGTTCCTGACCTAAGATGGCTTCCTTTTATATGCACACCTTAAATTAAGACTGCATTCTGAAAATGGACCATCAGACTTCGTATTTCTCACAAATCTCCATTTTTTCTTTTTATATCTTTTGGTACCATTTTCATTATACCCTTTGATATAGCCATCTATCCTAGATATATTAACTTTTTGAGGTGTAAATCAACCCTGGTAATGAGTTCTCCCCTTTTTAGCAGTTTGGATAGCCATCCCAGTTACTGGGAGCACTTGGTAAGGTCCTTTCCAGCTCAGTTGAATCTTATCCATTTTCGATCTTGTTTAAAATCAGGTCTCCAGGATGGAAGTGGTGAATTTCAAGCTCTAGAAGGGGGGTTCTCAGTAGCAGTTCATTTTAACCACATGAAACAAAAAGGGCACACATAGGTCTCAAATTAATTGAGCACACATTTGTGTATTAGACCCTACTGTCTAAGAAACGTTTCTTTATAGCTTCAGACTTACTTACTTTTGGTGGGACTGACCCAAGTGTATATCATAAATTACATCAAAAGAACCATTGTCTTTAAATGTTTATGTATGGGTATACTTTGCTTATAACTCTCCTGCCAGGTGTGTAAAACCAAGTCAGTCAAAATTGACCTGGTTTCAATCTATTATTATTAAAAAGTCAGCCTTCCTTACAGGGTCACTCCTGAGAACTCATGAGAAGTCCTTTAGCTCCGCTAATTTCCTCTACCAGTGCCATCTGCTAGGATGGGTCAAGGTCTTGCTGACCACATGTGGCTTCTCTGGGAAGCATTAGGGCCATCTCCCTAATGACCTTCCTTTTTGTAACATGAACACTGGCTGGCTTTCCTGTTCTCTAAGGTCCTCATGATAAGTATTTGGTTTTGTAGAATATAAATTGTTTGCTTTTTTTCTCCAAAGAGGTGCTTTTGTGGTTATGAATTCTAATGCTCTTCTCAAATTTGTCGATTTCTTTTTTGTTATTTGTTCTTTTTTCTTGCTATTTTACTAGTGTTTCTTTTTTTTAAATAAATGTTTGTTTAAAAATAATATGTCAGGGACTGGAGCGGTGGCTCAGCAGTTATGGTGCTTGCCTGGCATGCATGAGTATGCGGGTTTGAACCCCAGCACCACGTACACAATGAAGTGTTGGAGCAATGAAAGTCATATGAAAAACTAAATAAAATTGATTCTTTCTCTATCTTTCACTGACTCTCTCTCCTAAAAAATATGTAAAAATAGGGGCTGGAGCGGTGGCTCGGCAGTTACAGTGCTTGCCTGGCATGTGCAAGTGCACAGGTTCAAACCCCAGCACCCACATACATGACTAAGTGTAGGAACAATGAAAGCCTTGTGAAAAACTCAATAAATTTGATTCTCTCTGTCTCTGTATCTTTCTCTCTCATTGTCCTCTCTCTTTAAAAAAATGTAAAAATAATATGTCACTGACTTTCATCTTCAATTTATCAATAACGCAATTAAATGTTATACATTTTTCTCCAAATCACACTTTAGTTGCTTCCCTGGAGTTTTGAGAGAGCTATAATGACCTTTGTCTTTTCTAAACAATACTTATTTATACATTCTTAAGTGATAAAATTATTCATTATAAGACTATTACATAGTTTCCACGTGGAAGCTTACACACATAGATAAATATGAAAAATAAGAACCATATATTACAATATGTAAATTATTGAGGTAAATGTAAAAATACAGTTAAGCATGAAAATAAAAATTTAATTGGTATTATAATGTTCTCTACAGTATGAAAACAACTATAGGCATTCTGATGGATAGCTTCTAGTCTTTTATTTCACAATGCACACACAAACTTTTTTGTTCTAATCAAAATTGAGATCCCATTACATATAAGGCCTTGTATCCTAAATTGGATCATGTGTATTTTCTGTCATCATACAAACTTCTAGAAAATGGCAGTCTCAGTCTATCATGTGTATATATTTTTATTTTATTTATCAATCTTTTCTTTTTTATTAATATTTTATTTATTTTTGTGGTTATAAATGACATGACAGTATAAGTCCTCATATATAAATCTTTTTTTTAAATTTTTTATTTTTGAACAACCATAAAAGTTTTTAACAAAATAATATAAAATGTGTATATATTCTGGATATTGCAATTACCCCCAGGATCTAGGACTATTTAGTTAAAATGAGTTTCTAGTACCAAATGTGGGGCAAAAATCGGTAAACATTCTTAAGACTTTTGGTATATAATGCTTAATTGTTCTATAGAAAAGTTGTATACCTTATGCAACCACCATTTGTCCATGTTGCATTGGTATTTCCTTATCCAAGAAAAGAATTATATCTAAAGAATGTTAATTCTTTATAATATGTTATGTTGTTAATATATCTTCTAATCTTTTTTTCAGAATTTAATTTATGATATACAAAATTTTAACCTTTTATATATTAAAAAATTCATATTTAAGTAGCTCCGTTTTTCTTTCCCATTTGAAGAAATTTCCCCCAGTTAATCATGAGATATTTACTAATATCCTTCTCTATTTATTTTATAGCATCTATCAAACTAGTATTTAAACCGTTAATCATTCTAAAATAATTTTTAGCGTATGTAATAAGGTAGTGATCGAAACTTTTGTTTCCAAATACTTAATGTCTCCAAACCACTTTCTAAGTTGATTTCTCCCATTGACTTATATTGCCACCTTTGTCACATTGATAATTAGACTTCTGATTACACTTTTTGACAAAGAATCATTTAGGAGGTGCTTTTGACTGTTCAACCTTTAAAATAAGAAATGGTGATTTTAGAGACTATGGTTTCTGTGATTTCTGTATTTTTTCACTTTTTGAGTCTTCCATTAGAATCAAATATGATCTTAAGTATAGTCAAGGTTCAGTATATTATTACAATGAAGATATGTACTGTAGCTACACAGTATAAAATATATAGCTTATCACTTATATTTATTACTGTTTAATTTATCTGTGATAATAAGTCTAAACATTCCATACTTTTCTAAATGGTTAAGTTTAACAAACTTTTAAAGATCACTTGATTAAGATTTTTTTCAGAGGAAGCTATCCCAGGTTCTCTCTAGTCTGCTGTACCTCTTTAGCATTCAGTCCACATTATTTGTATCCCACCATGAACTCTGTGGTAGTAAAATTCATGCATTCCTTGAACTTATCCTGGCACATAATTTGTGATCAGTAAACACTTTTAAAATGCATATGCATTTTACCCAAATTAAACTTATTTAAATGTGCAAGAGGAAATTCCTAAAGAAAATAAATCCCAGAAATAGTAAAGAAAATTGTTGTTCCCTCACTAGCAGACTTCTGGTTGTGGAGTAGAAGGTAGTTGACCTTAAAATATGATCCTTCTCACTGTTGCTCTCCCCAAACATGCACCAGATATGGTCTGCTTCCCATGGGGTTGTCCTGTGAAGAATTGAAGCTTAACAGAGGATTGAATTAGGTGGGCTGGGATATGACTTCTATTAGAAAAATAGGTGCTCATCAGATCAAATATTCTTCCTAGGGAATGATACACTAATCCAACAGTACAATCAAGAGACCCCACCACTCTGCCAGTGTCCTCACTTGGTTAAGCCCTCATGGGACTTGAAAGATACACTTTTGCTTCTTCTGTAAGAAATTCCAGCACCGGATTCTTTATCAGCATTCATAATGCTAACATTCAGCTCCAGCCTTCCTAGATGAGCAGCCATTAGCCTCTGAGGTTTTCCCATGATGCTCTCAGTGTGTGGGCGGCATCTGCTGTCCCCTGGAACCCACCAGCTAGCCACACTTCTCCCAGCCTGGGAGTCTTTCTTTTTTCACTCCTTTGGCTTCTCCCTTATTTAAGGATTTCACTTCTCTCTCCTTCCCTGGGTATTTCACATGTAGCATTAGCACATCAATGGCTTAGATTTTACAAGGATAATTAGAAAGGTGATCTGGCAGAACCTCCTTTTTTTTTTTTAAACAATTTTATTTAGTTTTTCACATGGCTTTAGTTGCTCCAACACTTAGTTGTGTACGTGGTGCTGGGGTTTGAACCTGGGTCCTCACACTTGCCAGGCAAGCTCATAAACCGCTGAGCCACCGCTCCAGCCCCCAGAACTTCCTTTTGAGTGACCATATAAACCTAAACTGTGAAATCAAGAGAGCAGAAAGGACCTGGTCAATGTGTGTGTGTGTGTGTGTGTGTGTGTGTGTGTGTGTGCACGTGTGTGTGCGTGTGCACGTGCATTATGCATGTGAAGAGAGAGAGAGATTGGAGAAAGAGAAGACTGGTGTGAGGAGGGTGGGAAACACAAATGAACAGCTCATTGGATTGTTCTTCTAGACTCTCATGGTCTCTGAGATAAGCTGAGTTACATCTTTCAGGTGAGCTCACTCTCTGATTCTCAGATGTCTTTTCCAGGGCAGAGTCAGAGAAGGTTCTCATCTTTTCCGCCAAGAACTTCCTATTTTCACTTCTTGCCTATGTGTGTTTGATTCTTTCCTGCTTTCTCTATTCTTGCTTCACTCTTTACTTTCCCCTCTCTCTGTCCTAGGAAACTAAGAGAAAACAAAATGGTGGCCCACATCTGAACCCAGAATGGAGACATATCCATTTGGTCCTAAAGATGGAGAATCTTGTACAGCATTCAATTTGAATTAGTGGCCAATATTTAAACGTTGGAAATTTCATTAAAAATCCTTATTTGTAACTTCTCCTCATATTTAGAAGATGTGGCCACACTGGACCCACATTTGTGTCAAAAAATGTGGGTGTCCTTGAAAGCATGATGACAAATAAAAGAAACCGGCCATCAAACACCACATTTTTCATGATCCCATTTATATGAAATGTCCAGTGCAGACAAAATCTATAGGAAGAAAGTGAATTTGTGGTTTCCTGGGGATGGCAAGATTGGAGGGAATACAGAGTCACCATTACACCATTAATGAGAATTGGGTTTTTGTTTTTGAGGGTGTACAATGTTCCAAAAGTGATTGTAATGGTTACATTAAACCCCTAAATGTCCTAAAAATAATTGAATTGCATAATTTAATGTGTGAGATACATGGTCTGTGAATTACAACTTGATACAGGTGTTATTTTTAAGAAGTAAGTTGGAGTTAGGTGGCCTACATCTTCTTTGGATGAGATCTATGAACTCTGGTTACCATTCATCATTCCATGTTGATTCCATAGGAGGGTCCAGTTTTTACTCTAAGGAGAAAAGCCTCTGTTGGGTATTTGACTTTTTAACTCTGGTTAATGTTAATGAGCATTTTCCTTTTTCTAACATCTTTAACCTTACAAATTTCCTTTTTTCTTCTTCTTGCTCATGAAAACTATCTTTTCCTGTCATCTCAAACCACGTCTGCAGCACTTAAAAAAAAAAAAACAGGTAGTTGTCAAGTGCCTGACAAAGAAATATTATTTCCTTATTAATAAAATATTGGGGCTGGAGTGGTGGCTCAGGGGCTAAGGCACTTGTCTTGTGTGAACAAGGATGTGAGTTCAAACCCCAGCACCATGTACATGACAAAGTGTCAGAGCAATGAAAGCCATATGAAAAACTAAAACTGATTCTCTCTTTCGCTCACTCTCTCACTGTCCCTTTCTCTTAAAAACATAAAAATGAAAAAACAACAAAAGAATATTGATATAATAGTAAACCTTCTCAAACCCAACTTTCTTACGAATACAACCTGGGTTTTGGATTTAATAAGCAAATACTGTGTGCTATGCCAACAGAAGAACAACAGGAAATGGTTTATGGCCCCAAATCATCCAACTAGCTTCGCTGAACAACTGCAGCCTGGCCTTGCTGGAGATGCTGCAATCCTGGAAACTGATCTGCAATCACTGGCGTTTTCAAACGGCTTGTTGATGGACTGGCTTGTGAGAAAACCAACATCGCACTGGAACTCTTAGGCAGACTTTAAATTGGTGGATTATATGGTTGCTTGATTAAGTTTGGGTTATGTAAACAGTAGAGTGTTTAGATTTAGGCTTGGCTGTTGGAGTCCGGCAGCTGTTTGTACTTAAGTCCAGCGAGAGAAGTCCTGTTAATCAAAGAACTGACTGAATCTCTTTCTTTCTCCTACCCCTGCCTGCTTCTTTTTTTATACCTGTGTGTTTTTCCTCCTGTCCAAAGCCTTTGGGCTCGGGATTGTTGGGAGGCATTTGGAAAGCTCCTCTGAGGACCAGGAACTTATTATTTTTTTTGATTACCAAGTGATGTGCCTCGCAGATTTCCCTCACTGTGAGGTAATCACTCCATTTATCCAAGTTCTACAAAGCCTTTATTATTTCAGTTAGTTCATATTTTTGAAGCTAAGTCATCAGCGTGATGCGTTTGTTGTAAAATGTGGTTTAACAGCTTGTTAGCACATTTATTTTTTTTAATGGAATCCAAAGATATTTCATGCTTGAGCAGCGGTAGATTTAAGAGCCGATGAAAAGCCCCGCAAGCTGAGCATTGAGCACAGGACAATGCATGAGAAAGTGCTGTTGCCTGCGTGGGCTGGGACCTGTGGTGGCTGTGCTCTTTCTCCTTCATGGACCCCAGTTCTTTTTTTTTTTTTTTCCCCTATGACAGTGTCTCTTAAATAGCTAGTGATGCCTTATTCTTGTTGGTGTCAGGTAGTCTGTGATGCCCTGGATCATCTGAGCAGTCTGAGCTTGTGTGCTTTTTCTGCCCTCTGAGATGATTTTACTCTATTTTGCCCGCAGAGCCAAGGGAGCTTGGGTAGTTCTTTTCTGTCTTCTGCCTATGGCTTTGTAAAGTTGTCTCAGAACCGATGGGTTGGAACTGAGAGCTATTGTGGTGCTTGCTGAGTGTCAGCAAGCCTAAGAAGAGGAAAGGCTACAGCTTGAATCACAAACATAAATTGGGTCATCTTCCCAAGAAGAAGCAAAAGTGAACATTCTGTGTTTGGTCAAAGACAACCTTTTAATACCTTGGGGATGAAATCCATGAAAGTGGCCTGCTCTGCTTAATCCAGACCTATTTTTGTACCGGTCCAGGGATTTGTTGGTGTAAAAGATCAGCAGAGGCTAGGTAGTTACAGCACTTACCTGGCATGTGCAAGGACCTGGGTTCGAACCCCGCAACACATTAACAACGAAGTGTTGGAGAAACAAGGGCCAGATGGAAAACTAAATCAAGTGGATTCGCTCTTTTTCTATTTTTTTATTTTAATGGAAGTATAGTGTCTGAATTGATATTTATTGTCCAGAGAACATTTATGCACCCTCCCCTCTTTAAAAAACAAACCCAGACACTCTGGGTGGGGGTGCACTGTCCTGAAACTGGAATTGGCAAAATGGGCTTTCTGAGGACAGCTGTGCTTCCTTATCAGTCTCCCTTTCCTATTTCTACGTTGTCTGCGTAAATCACACTATCATGATCTTTCACCAAGTTAGAACTCAAGTATTCCTTTTATATTCTAGCAATTGGAGATTAAGAACAAGTATTGAGAAGAGAAGGCAAGTTTTTTTTAGATAATACTTCAGGGTCTCCAGTTGTAGTGAATGTTGGAGTCTTGCTTATAGACTCCATTTATTTCTAAATCTAGAAATTTAGATTCCTCTTTTCTCAAATATGTTCATTCTGTTTTCTCTCCATTTCTCCTCTTCTCCTCCCTCCTCCTTCCTTCCTTCTTTCTCTTCTATCCTTCCTATTTGCTATCCATCCATCCATCCATCCACCCATCCATCCATCCTATCAATTCATTCTTCCTACCTACCCAATTTAGTTTATCCTTCCTGTTTATCCATATCTGTTTGCCTCTCTGTCTTCCATCATGGATCTATTCGAAGCTGAAACACATACATGAAGGAGAGACCATGTGAGAAGAATTACCAACCACTCTGTCATAAAATACCCAACAACAGATGAAATCCACATTTCCAATCTGCCCACACCTCCAACATCTCTTTGAAGTTGAGAACAGAAAATGGAACCCCTCTGAGGTAATCTTTGTTAAAGAAAGAAGCAATGAGTGCTTCTAATGGCAGTGGTACTAATTTACAGAATATAACAAAAGTTGGTCTTGGAAGAGACCCTTTGCATAAACTACTCCATCTGTCTGATTTTATAGACAAATTGAGATTAAAGAATAAAATAAAGAAACTTGTCCAGCATTTTCTCACTTCCCTTCTGAGTTCATGGATAGTCACTATTTTGGATATTTCATGTAAATGGAATGATGCAAAATGTGACCTTTGGTTTCTGGCTTCTTTCCTTATCATAATGTTTACAAGGTCCACCATATTTATACTTCTTTGCTTTTTATGGCTAAATAGTATCCCTTTGTGTGATGAATATGACATTTGTTTTTTCCATTTGTCAGGTGATGGTACTTGAGTTGTTTCTACCTTTTGGCTATTGTGAGTGGTGGGGCTTTGGGTATTCACATACAATTTTTGTTTGAACACCTGTTTTCAGTTCTTTTGAAGTAGAACTTCTGAGTCATATGATAATGATGATTCTTTGGTTAACTTACTGAACAACTAACAAATTGCTTTTATAGGAGGTGAACCATTTTACATCCCCACCAGCAGTAGATGAGGGTTCCAGTTTCTTCACACCCTCAAATCACTTTTTTTTTTTTGCACCAGGGATTGAACCAGGGATGCTTAACCACTGAACCACATCCCCAGACCTTTATATTTTTTTACTTTGAGGTAGGGTATCACTAATTTGATTAGGCCCTTGCTAAGTTGCTGATGCTGGCTTTGAACTTGCAATCCTCCTGCCTCAGCCTCTGAGCCACTGGGATTATAGGTGTGCACCTCTATGCCTAGTGATTATATTTTACTTTTTAAGTTATTGCCATTTTAGTGGGTATAAAGTGTAGTTTAGAATTGCATTTCCCTAATGTATAGTAATGCTGAGTATCTTTTTCATGTATGTTTACCATTTGTATATATTCTTTGGAGAAATATCATTCAAGTCCTTTGGCCATTTTTTAATCAGGTTGCTGTCTTTTGTTGTTGTTGAGTTGTCTAAGACTTACATTTCTTTTCAGACACCTGATTTACAAACATATATATTAACAATATGCTATGCCCCTGATCCTAACCCAGAACCACCCCATCACCCACTCCCCAGTCTCTTGACTCTTCTATATTTTCCCCCATAACAGATATAAATGTCTCTCTCTCTCTCTCTCTGTCTAGATATATAGATAAAAATATCACTTTCTTGAAAGTGTTTTTTGATGTACTAAAGTCTTTAATTTGATGAAATGTAATTCGTTTTTCTTCTATTGCTTGAGCCTTTGTTATCGTACATAAGAAACTATTACCAGATCTAGGTCATGAAATTTCTTGCTCTCATGGAGCTACCAGACTCCTCTTAATTATTTACTATGCAAAGCTCCATTGATTTGAGAGTACTCTTAGGCATGAACCTGCCTATTATTACTCTTTTTCAAATGAAGGCAGATCCTTTGGGGAGAACCTTGCTATCCCACTAGGCAAAACCTCTGAGCCACTGCTCTAGCACAGGTAGTGGGGACAATGGCTGTCTTCTCTTGAAGTGAAACTTAGCTTGCTTCTCCTACTGTGAAATTCTCTCCACCCTCTGAGTGAGGTGGGATGAGGGGGATCTGGGCCCTAGTAGTCCTCAGCCTGCTGCACCTGGGTGGAGCCTGTCCTGAGAGTGGGGGTGGGGCTGGTGTGGGTTTGGAAGAGAAGAGCTCCTGACTTCTAGGCTGCACTAGCCTGACACAGCCTCTGAGAACATGAAATTGGGAAGTGATTTGAAATACTGGGAGTCTGCTCCTACCGTAGCCCTCTGCTGGGGTCCACAGTAAAGCTTTTGTCCTGTTGAACTGGGGGTGGGGAGAGAGGGAGCAGGTCACAGTTCAAGGATTCCAGTGCCACAAATTCTCAGGCTTTTGGGGCTGGGGATGTGCCTTTGTAGAGTGCTTGCATAACATGTGCAAGGCCCTGGATTCAATTCCCAGCACTGCAAAAAAAATATTCATTTTCTGTATGTCCTTAGGACAATTTCCGAGGACTACTGCACTTAAAAATATATAATTTTCATGAATTATGGTTGTTTGAGGAACAAATACATGAGTCTTCTAATGCCTCCATTTCCTTCCTTTCTTTCTTTTCTTTATTCTTCTTATTTTTTTTTTTTAATGTCCTCTTTGGAAGTCTTGCTTTTTACTTCCTCCCTTTACTCAAATGTCTGTATCTATTATTGGTGTCATGCTTTGTATTTTGAGATTATTTAAAATTTGAATGTAGGGTCTTACTTGATTCCTTAAACAGTTTCTCCCAAAAGAACTGGTCTGTATTTCCTGTGTCATTTGCTTATGTTCCTTTCCTCTTTTTGCTCTGTGGCTTTTATCCGTAAGTCTATAGCTGGTTCTTTTCTCCTTATCCCTGAACTCTGAAAGGCTCAGGCTGCTTTCTAGTGGGTATCAGGGTGGAGAGAAAGAGCAGCTTGATATTTCTACTTGGACTTATTTTTTCTTTGAACTAACTCCTTACCAATTTTTTTTTTAAATCTTCAGCAGGGGATCGCTGCCCTCTCTTAATTCCTGAATAGCTCACAGTGGTGCCCACTGAGTCACACCCCTTACTCTGTAACCTAGGGGCGATTTTCTGTCCTCCAGCACTCTCCCTAAGCTCCCAGGACAGGTCATAGGCAATTAGAAATGGCATGTCTGCTTCTCCTTCAACTTCGCCTCTCCTGCTGTTCTTTGGTTTCAGGTTGGGTCTCTAGAGCAACATCATCTGCCTTTTCCCATGTCCAGTCCATTGAGTTTGGTCATTATGAACAAAGAACTGCTAGTGGGGCCTTCATATTATGACACATGAAGCAGGAAGTATGTTTCCTGCTCAGTGTCTGAGGGGTTTTTTGTCAGCTGTCACACATTCTGCCTTTGGATCACTGTTTGAGGTACACATACCCCATAGTTTCTAGCAGAGTCCATTTCTTATTTCAATGAAGATGAAATGAATTTTTAAAATTTCTTTGATTCTTTTTTGTCAGCATATATCAATAGGTAAAAATGTGTGCCATCCTGCATATTAAACCAGGTATTAATTTTCTGCACATCTATTTTAATAACTGATGGATTAGAACATTTTTCCAACATCTCATTTGCAGTTTTGAAATCTGTTCTTTTTTTTTGCTGTTCCCTTTTTCTTTTATATATTATCTTTACTATGACAAATGCAATATATTAAAGCTTAGGTTTGTTTTTGTCTCTTTTGTTTTAGTCAGTACCTCTAAATTGCTTACTAGTTTCTCTTTTGACCTTAGTATTAACCTATTTTAATTAACTATCTGAAGAGACAAGTCTTCCAGAAATCTTTCATTATTCTTTCTTGCCTTAAGTTCTTACCTTGCTTTTCCTGTTTTTTGAAATCATGTTGTAGTTAGAATCAAGATTTACCTGGGAGGTAGCCTTACAGATGGCCTGAGTTGGTTCCACTACATGTTATAGGCTTTTCCCTTTCTTTTTTTTCTTTTGCGGTACTGGGAAATGAACCCAGGGATGCTCTACCACTGAACTACATCACCAGTCCTTATTTTAATTTTTGAAAATTAACTCTTGCTAAAGATGCTGAGGCTGGCCTCAGGCTTGTGATCCTCCTGCTTCAGCCTCCTAAATAGCTGGGGTTACAGGCATGTACCACTGCCCTGGGCTCTAATATGCTTTTTAAGTAAATATTCCCACCAACAGCACCAGAATAAATACCCATGAAGCCTTAGGGGTACATGTGTGAGAGAGGGGGGCAGAGAGACAGGTAAGTAGTTTTATAATTTTTTACAGAAAGTTGTGTTCATGAAATTTGAGTACTCAGATATTTCTGGGTACTTCAGAGCAAGGAGATCAATTTGTTCATTTATGATATATCTATAGAATCTATTGAGACACACTGTATTCCATTTAACTGCTTCTCTACAGAGCCTTACCTTATGGCAGTACATTTATATGAATAAAAATGATGAAGTACTGTTTGAGTCTCACTGGAAGGTGCGCAGGACACAAATGGTAGGACCCCCGTCTGGAGCAGCCCCTGCTCAGGACCAACCAGGGGAGGTTCCTCACCTGGACCATCCCTGCCTTTCTGACACCCTACATTCCTTTTGGGGCCTATTCTAGTTACACTGGAAGTTGATCAGGACATGACCTGTAGGATCCCCTTCTGGAGCAGCCCTTCTCAGGACCAACCAGGAGAAGTTCCCCACCTGGAGCAACCCTGCTACCTGAAGCCCCATGTTCCTATTGGGACCTGTTTGAGTCCCACTGGAAGGCACTCAGGATATGACCGGGAGGGCTGACATTTGGAGCAGCCCTTACTCAGGACCAGCCAGGGAAGGTTCCCCACCCAGAGCAGCCCCCACCTACCTGATGCTCTGTGTGCCTTTCTGAGCCTGTTTGAGTCCCACCAGAAGGCACACATGACTAGTAGGACCCATGTTGGGAGCAGCCTCAGCTCAGGACCAACCAGGGGTAGTTCCCCACCTGGAGCAACACCACCTAACTGATGCCCTGTATTCCAGTAGGTTCAGATTTGAAACCTTGAGCCTGGAACCAAAAGGTAGAGCAACAGGAGGACACAGGGGGAAATAGCATCTGGAAGAAGATGACCATCAAAGAGTTGGTAGCTGACTTGATAGTTTGACTTGCAAGAAAAAAAACACCTGGAAAATTACCTACCTTCTCTGCAGGAAATCTCAATTCAGAGATCCACAAGAAGTTCTTCAAAAATGAAGAATCAAACGAGGAGAGGTTCGTTCACCTCAAGCCCAAAACTCCCCTAAAAAGGATGCCATGGATAAGGGTTGAGATGAAAACCTTGAAAATATTATCAATGATCTGATTACTAAAAGGAACAATGAGATAAAAGATGATAAAATGAAGGGACTAAAATGCAAGGGAAAAATGCAAGAGATGAAAAACTTTATCATCAAAGAAATAGACATACTCAAAAAAGAAGTAACAGACCTAAAATCCTCAGTCAATGGCATGAGAGGAACCATGGAAGAATTTAATAATAGACTAACTTCTATAGAAAATAGAACCTCAGCTCTCGAAGAAAGAACTTCTGACAATGAGGACAGGCTGAGCAATCGAGAAGGAATGCATGACAAAAAAAAAAAAACCTCAGAGAACGTGAACAGATTTTTTAAAATATCTGAGATGAAATGAGAAGAAAGAATATAATAGTAATTAGGATACAGGAAGAAATTAAAACCCAAATGAATGGGGTAAGAACATTCTCAAAGACGTTGCTAAAGAAAATTTTGCCCATATAAAAGTAGAGTCAGATATGCTCATCCAGGAAGCTTATAGGACACCCAATAGGCCTAATCAAATGAGAAGTTCACCAAGACATGTCATATTCAAGATGTACAACAAGGAAATCAAGGAAAGAATGTTGAAAGCAGCAAGGGAGAAACGCCAAATCGCTTTCAGAGGCAAACCAATAAGAATCATATCTGACTTTTCAATTCAGACTCTGGAAACAAGAAGATCATGGAAGGAGATCTTTCAACACCTGAATGAACACAACATACAGTCAAGAATATTATACCCAGCAAAATTCAGCAGGGGGTGGGGATAAGAACTTTTCATGATAAAACAAATTTGCAACATTCTTGAATAGAAAACCAGCATTACAAAGAATCCTCAAAGATAAACTTCAGATAGAAGAACAAGCTAACATTCCTCAAAACCCACAAATGGGAAATTCAATAAAGGTACATGCTATCAATAGACAACTAAGACAGCAAAGAACTTACTAATAAAGCAATGAATATGAACTACAACCACGTAGCTATTCTAACACTGAATGTTTATGGTTTCAACTCACCAATCAAAAGACACAGACTAGCAGCTTAGATCAAAAATCAAAATCCAACAATATGCTGCTTACAATTAATGACACTCACAGATTAAGGGTGAAAGGATGGGAAAAAATCTATCAGGCATATGGCCCAAGAAAGCAAGCTGGAGTTTCAATTCATATATTTGACAAAATAGATTTCAAATTTAAATTAATCAAAAGAGATAAAGAAGGCCAGTACATTCTAGTAAAGGGAACAATACATCAGGAAGAAATGGCCATAGTAAATATATACTCTCCAAACACAATGCCCCCAACTATGTGGAAAAATTACTCCAAGATATAAAACCACTTGTGAACCTCAACACAATAGTACTGGGAGACTTTAACACTCCTCTATCACCAATAGACATATCATCAAAGCAAAGAAACAATAAAGAGATCTCTAGTCTAAACAACACAATGAATCAAATAGCCTTAACAGATATCTACAGAATATTCTACCCCAAATTGGCAGAGTATACCTTCTTCTCAGCAGCATATGGATCCTTCTCCAAAATAGATCATATTCTAGTTCACAAAGGAAATCTCAGCAAGTATAAAAAAGTAAATATTATTCCATGTATCCTATCAGACTGTGATGCCATGACCTTAATAATTAATACCAAAAACCATAGCAGAAAACAAACATATATGTTAAATGAAGAATGGATCCAAGAAGACATGAAAACAGTAATTAAGGAATTCTTGGAAGAAAATGAGAATGAAGACATAACATCAAAACCTTTGGGACAGCATGAAAATATTCTTAAGGGGAAAATTTATTGCACTGAGTGTTCACATTAAGAATCAGGAGAGATTCCTAAGAAATAAACTTATGCTCCAACTCAAATCTCTACAAAAGGAAGAACAGTCTAATCCTAAAGTCAGCAGAAAACAGGAAATAATTAAGATCAAAGATGAAATTAATGAAATTGAGAACATAAAAACCCAATAAAAATAATTGACAAAACAAAGAGCTGGTTCTTTGAAAAAATAAAATTAACAGACCCCTAGCTAATCTAACTAAAAGAAGGAAAGAATCAAAGCAAATCAACGAAGTCACTGATGAAAAGGGGGTGATCACCACTGACCCTTTTGAAATCAAACATTATCAGAACATATTTTGAAAAATTATACTTCTCTAAATCAGATAACCTGGATGACATGGACAAATTTCTAGACACATACAACATCCCCAAATTGACATAGGATGAAACTGAAATCCTAAATAGCTCATAACAGGCATTGAAATCTATACACCAATTAGAAGTCTTCCAAGGAAGAAAATCCCAGGACCTGCTGGACTCTCTGCAGATTTACTACACCTTGAAGAAGACCTAACACCTATCCTTATTAAGCTTTTCCAAGAAATTGTAAAAGGGGGAACTCTCCCAAACACTTTTTATAAAGCAACCATAACTCTGTTATGAAAACCCAATAAAGACACATTGAAAAAAGAAAACTAGAGACCAATATCCCTCATGAATATTGATGAAAAAATCCTTAATAAGGTTCTTGCAAACTGCATTCAAAAATACATCAAGAAAATAATTCATAATTATCAAGTAGGCTTCATTCCAGGTATGAAAGACTGGTTCGACATATGCAAATCAATACATGTGATTCATCACTTAAGCAGAATTAAGGATAAAAAACCTATGATAATCTCAAGAGATGCAGAAAAGGCTTTTGATAAAATCACACACCCATTTATGTTCAAAACTCTAGAGAAAATAGGGATCAAAGGAACTTATCTTAACTTTGTAAAAGTCATATACGCCAAACACTCAGCTAATAATAATAAATGGAGAAAGGTTGAAAATATTTACAGTGAACTTGGGAACAAGACAATGTTGCCAACTTTCACCAATTTTATTCAATATAGTCCTTGAGACACTACTGGAAAAATTAGGGAAGGGAGGAAATCAAAGGGATAAGAATAGGAGGAGAGGAGGTCAAATTATCCCTTTTTGCTGATGACTTGATCCTATATCTGGAAGATCCAAAAAACTCCACCAGAAAAATACTTGATCTAATAAACAGATTTGGCAAAGTAGCAGACTACAAGATCAATGCCTAGAAATCAATAGCTTTCCTGTATGCCAACAATATTAGGGTAGAAGAAGAAATCAGGAAATCGGTCCCATTCACAATATCCTCTAAAAGATAAAATACTTGGGAATTAATCTAACAAGAGAAGTGAAAGACCTCTACAACAAAAATCATCAAACACTGAAAACAGAAATTGCAGAAGACCTGAGAAGATGGAAAGATGTTCTGTGCTCTTGATTAGGCAGAATTAATATAATTAAAATAATCATTCTGCCAAAAGCACTGTACAGATTCAATGCAATCATCAAGATTCCAATGTCATTCTTTGTAGATATAGAAAAAGCAATTCTCAAATTCATATGGAACAACAAGAAACCCAGAAGAGCCAAAACATCACTAAGCAAGAAAGATGAAACAGGTGGTTTTGCTATACCAGATCTAAAATTATACAATAGAGCTGTAGTATTAAAACCATCATGGTCCTGGTGTCAAAATAGGAATGAAGACCAATGGAACAGAATAGAAAACTCTGATACAAACCCACAAACCTTTAAACATCTGATCTTTGACAAAGGGGGTCAAAATATGACATGGAGGAGAGACAGCCTATTCAACAAATGGCGCTGGACTAACTGGACAGACACTTGCAGAAAACTGAAATTAGATCCTTATCTCTCATCTTACACAGAAATCAAATATAAATGGATCAAGGAATTAGGAATTAAACCAGCTACCATACAACTGCTAGAAGAAAAATTAGGACCAACACTCCAGTAGATGGGAGTTGGCAGCAACTTCCTCAACAAGACTCATAAAGTGAAAAAATTATAGTAAAAAATCAATGAGTGGGATGTCATTAAACTAAAAAGTTTCCATACAGCCAAGAAAGTAGTCAAAACAGACAAGAGACAACTTACAGAATAGGAGAGAATCATGACCTGTGATCCCTCTGACAGAGGACTAATATCCAAATTTTACAAAGAACTCAGAAAAACTCAATAACGAAAACACTAACAATCCAATCAATAAATGGGCTAGAGAGTTAAACAAAAACTTCTCAACAGAGGACATTGAGCAAGCCAGTAAATACATGAGAAAGTGTTCTAAATCACAAGCAATCAGAGAAATGTAAATAAAAACTACCTAAAGATTTCACCTCACTCCAGTCAGACTGGCAGAAAATGAAGAATACGAATAATAACAAATGCTGAAGGGATTGTGGGGAGATAGGAACACTAGCACACTGTTGGTGGAATTGCAGATTGGTCCAGCCACTCTGGAAAGCAGTGTGGAGACGCCTCAAAAAATTAGGGTTGGATCCACCATATGGCCCAGTTATCCCTCTTCTGGATGTTTTCCCAGAGTTGTTGGAATCAGCATTATAGTCACCCAGCAAAATCCAAGTTCATAGCAGCTCAATTTATAATAACTTAATTATGGAACCAACCCAGATGCCCCTCACTGGATGAATGGATACAAAAGCTCTGGTGTATATACATACACACACAATGGAGTTCTACTCAGTTATTAGAAAAAAATGATATTGCATCTATCAAAGGTAAATGGATGGCATTGGAAGAAATCACGTTGAGCGAAGTTAGTCAAACCCAGAGTCAAGGGCTGAATGGTTTCCCTCATTTTGGAGGTTGGACCTAAACTCAGGCTTGGGAGTAAGGTAGACAAACTCATGTATTAGATCCATAGAATAAAAAATGCAACATGTTAATATTTATGAGATACAGCTGCAAGATAATTCATAAGATATTTAAGCAAGTATGCTGCATACCTGTACAAAAATGTAAATGTTTAATCCTATTGTCAAATATTTTGAAGAATAACAATGGATAATAGAAAGGGAAGAGAAAGGGAAATGGAACTGAGATGAAGCAAGGTACATTCTAAGCAGTTATAAATGTCACTGTATATACTGTAGCCATATATATATATAAAATGTTTTTCATAGGTATAACAATTATGTCATTGTATTTGTTTTTTTAGGAACAATACAGGACCCAGAAGAAATGCAAGAGATTAGGGGATGGGAGGAGGAAGGTGGAGAGTGGAGGGGGGGTTATTGAACAAATTGTGTTGCTGATTTGTGTACACCTAGGCATATGTGACAACTAATCCCATCATTTTGTAAAACTATAGTGCACTAATGAAAGTAAATTAAAAATGATGAAATAATTGCTCAGGATGTTTAAGTCGATCAAAGTTAAGTGTTCCCTTCTTACATTACTTTTGGCATGGAAAACAGTATTTGGCCTTACTTATGTTTTAATATTGTTCACAATTTTGGTACCTGGACTTTATAGTTGTTTTTCTTAACATCAGGTATAAGAGATAAATGCTTTCTTTTTTCCCTAATGGGCTTGAACTAACTAAGGGAGATGGGTGAGATGATAAGGGGGCTTTCGGGTGTATAATTCACCATTGTAAGATGGACACTGAGAAGGAAATAAAACCTGGAGCAGGAAGGGCCAGGGGAGGCGGTGATACCACACAGAGGGTCCTGAAACCAGGTGACCGGCAGCTGGATCCTGATTCTGTTACTTCCTAGTCCTGGACAAGTTCTTTGCCATGCTTAGCCTCCATGTTCTATTCCACAAATTGATGATAATGACATGTGTGTAGCTCACACAGTTATTTCAACAAATATGCGAGATAATATATGAGGAAGCACTGAACTGTAGACTAGTCACTGAATGGTAATTGACCCCAAACCGATGAGAAAAGACCAAGACACATATAATGATTGGCATATATAATTTTCAAATGTTACACTGTAACACAATAAGAATTATTTCTAAGTTTATGGCTAATTTTGTGGTATACAGATGGTTAGAATGCTAGCTGCCTAAATGATAATAATTTTCCCTTTCTTTTTTTCTCTAATAGAGTCCTTTTGTTACTGAGGGTGGCAGTGTGCCTAACTAAAATCCTACATTTCATAACCTCCTTTGCAGATAGGGGTGACAAATAGAATATACTATAGTTATTGGCAGGGCTTTTGGGAAATGTTCTTTAGAAGCAATGACAAAACTGGGACAGGTACCTACTTGCTCTTACTCCCTTTCTCGTGCTGTTTCCTGGAATACAGCTGTGATGGCTAGAACGACAAGAGCCATCTTATGGTCATGTGACGATGTTGAAAAGGGAGCCAGCATAAAGTAGGGTAAAGCTGAAAGATCAAACAAATACCTTGGGTTTCTGAAAATCATTGTACAATCCTTGAATTTCTTTTAAAAGATAGAAAAATAAGCTTGCATCTTGGTTAAGCTACTGTTGCTTGTGTGTTCTGTTACTTGTAACTAAAACAAATCTTACTCCATTGGAGTTTCTCTGGAAACATGAACACACAAGGTGAACTGAATTTTATGACTTAATATCCTGTCTTTTTAAAACATGACAGATCAAATGGATTTCAAAAGCAAGTAGGAATAGTTAGTCAACTGCATTCTAAAGAAACTGGATGTTCCAGTTCATTTGAAAATAATTTGAGAGAGTGTAAATTCACACTCCAACAATTTGTCTATCCCTCTTCTCCTTGCCTCGCGGCTCATATTTTCATTTTGTCCTTGACACTCCTTTTACCAAATATTTGCTAGACACAACTGGTTGTGTCTTTCCTCTGATGGGCCTCTCAGGGGAGCTGACCCACGATGGAATTACAAACGTGTAGCAACAGTCTCCAGACTTTTTTTCTCCAGCTCAGGGCTACCTTTGGCTCTCAGAGATGTAATATTCCTTGGTGTGTTAAAATTGTCTTCTAACACCATTAATTTTTCTGGCGAATGTATTACATTTCAAAAGTCAGAATGTTACAGAAATCTTTCTTACCTTTATTTGCTCTGCTCCCCCATCAGTGGAGGACAACATTTACTTAAGGCCTGATTTGTATTAAAGAGGTGGAATATATTTCTTTGTCACTATTTATTGAGCATCTACTTCACCCCAAGTTCTGTGATGTATGCTTGTTCTGGAGACCCTGGTTGATGTGGTTTGGGGTTTCAAAGCTCCTTCTTGGCAGAAGCCTCATTCCAGGACACGCAGTCACCTATCACTGCCAACCCAAGCACCACTTCCATGTGAGAACTAGACGCACAAGATGCCAAACTCATAAAGTATCCTCCAGGCTGGTGTCTTCTGCTCCACCTTGCCCATATCCAGACCTTTGGAACTCATGGCCATAGATGTAACTCAGGTGAATTTTATATTCAGAGGCCTCTTTTTTGGTGTTTCTCTGTGGTATTGACGAGGTATTATCTGCACTTTCACAGAAAGAGACTCAGAGGGAAACACTAGATGAGTTTAGGGAAATACCAGAAAACAAGAGATGTTAGGATTTGGAAGATGTAAGTTGTGGGTTTTCTCAGGATTCCCTGGGCATCAGACATTCTTTAATTTTCAGCCACATACGGACCCTTTTGCTGTTTCTGCTTCCTTCCTTTTACCTGTTTTTCACCTACCAGATTCTCCGTGGTCATAATATCTTCTTCCTTGGAATCTAGATGATTCATAAAGGCTTCTCACCTGAGGATCCCCATTCCCTGCTGAAAGATGAATTATCTTTGAGTTTCCAATTCTGTCACCTTCAGAACTGATTCTGGTTTTGTAACTTCCAAGTTACAATGACTTGAGGACAAAATGATTGGCTTTTCATTAGAAGTACCATTTTACTATCTAAGCAAGACTACAAATTTTGGAATTTCTCATAACATATAAAGTTCCTAAGCTAGGAATGGCTTTGCATCATCCATCTTCAATCTAAAAAGCCTAATGAAATAACAGAAATCTAAAACCAGGCTTTGAAAAAAATTGGTGGAATGGTTCTCAGTAGTGAACCAAATATTTTTTTTTTTAAGAGAGTGGGACAGTGAGAGAGACAGAGAAAGAGAGAAACAACTTTATTTAGTTTTTCACATGGCTTTAGTTGCTCCAACACTTAGCTGTGTATGTGGTGCTGGGGTTTGAACCCGAGTCCTCATGCTTGCCAGGCAAGCACCGAAACCGCTAAGCCACCGCTCCAGCCCTGAACCAAACATTTTGAGGAATTTCTGGAGATTCTAAAGCCAATGGGACTGGATAGATGAGTGAGCAGCTATAGAGATAAAAAGCCTTGTTTCTGACCAAGCCCAGGTAATGCCAAGCCAGCCCCTAGGTACAGGAAAAATAGCCAGTTGTGAAATCAATAATCAAAGCAATTAATTAAAGATTTTCTGTAGAACACCCAGGCCCATCATCTACCCCGTAACCAGAGATGATATGATATTTGATTCTAGGATAAAGCTCTGTAACAAAGTGGGAGAGAGATCTTAAGGAGCTTCGAGGGGTACTGGGACCAAGAGGAAAGCAGAGAAATTTTAAGATAAAAATCCAGAATTTTAATACAGAGATAAGGGATAGAAGATATGCTTTGAAGTGCCCATCCTTAAAATAAAATGGTGTTAGTTCTTCACTATTTTGAAATGCCTGAGATAAATAACATATAAAAAGAAAAGGTTTTTCAGCCCCAGATGGAGTAAAGCATAACATTGGGGCCCCTAGTGGATGTGCTGGATGGCAGGGCAAACTGCTCACCAAACCCAAAGAATGAGGAAGGGGCCATGGTCCCACAGTGCCCTTCAAGGTCATGCTCCCAATGGCTTAAGGACCTTCCACTAGGCTCCAACTCCTAAACGTTTCACTACCTTCCAATAGTGCCATTCTGGGAATGAAGCCTTGGACCTTTGGGGACTGCTCGTCCAAACCATAGAAGTCTTTGCTACTTAGTCAGTTTTCTATTCATCCTAAATTTAAGGCTGCTTTGTTTGCACGAAAGCTGCTTGTACAGAACTGTGAATATGCTAAGAACATTGAATTGTATAGTTCAAATCAATGGATTTTATAGTATGTAAGTTATTTCTCAAAGTTGTTAAAGAGAAAAGAAAGTAGATGGTAGAGATCAAGAATGAAATCCAGAGAGCAGGCAGTGGGTTAATTCATGTTAGCAACAAACACATTGCTTTCACTCTAATTAGAAAAAGGCTTCTCTTAAGCTAATTTTGTGTGACTCCTTATTCCTATAAAGAGCATCATCACTGTTGATTTTAGCTTGATTTCATTTGTGCAAAAATATTCTGTGGGTCCCATACCACGTAATTTTTCCTTAAGCCCTGAGTGATAACTTCTGCTGGTGTCATGTGCACTTGGGACATGCAGTTCTGAACCTAATCTCATGGATGACCAGTCTTTCCCAGTCCTCAGACCCCAGCATCTACTTTATTCTCCTTTCCCGCCTTCTTTCCTGCTGGAAATGATTCTGAGTCAGTGCTGCCCACAGAACAGAGCATCCAGCTGCATGGAGCCACAGATGGTGTCGTCTCCTGTCCTTGGAACTGTTCACACACTGCTCCTGTCATCCAGCGGTTAGAGGTTAAGATGATCTAGATACAGCTGCCACATCTTCCCATCATGAACCTCATGCAGCTCCTTTCTAGTCAGTGGGCAAGCATGAAAACCTGGGAAATTAGATCACTCTTTGCATAATCCTTGTTTATTCAAGGAAGAGATTTTACATATTGCCCAGCCTTCTTTTGTTAATAACTACTTTCTGATTTAGAAATCTGGGGATGAAATTCTGTGGATAAGGAAAGATTATTTTATAATAAAATTTAAATAAAGATTCCAATTAAAAATGAGTAAGAGGAGGGAATGGAATCGCTTTTCCAGGGTATATGGAAATTGAAGAGAGTCAGATAGCACGCATGTGGTAGACTGACTACCAAGAAGATGTGCTCGATTTTCTGCAGGGAAACACATTTACTCACTAGAAAAGGTTCCCTCTTTGACACTTTCTCCCACAAAAGATAATCAGGTATTTAGAGGTCAGAAGTGTTCCCTTTCAGAAACCAAAATGGAAAGGTGCAGGTGTTCTATAGATAAAGATGAGAATTGTGTACACTTGATTTAGGGTAGACTTTTGTGATGTTCGTTCTTGTAAACTGCTTTCAAACAAGTGTCACCAACCATAGTAGTTTGGTATGAAAAGTATGCCTACCATATGATTTAGCCATTCCACACCTAAGTAGCTATAAGAAAGGACAACACGCATCAACACAAACACTCAAGTGAATGTTCAAGGCAGGGTTATTTATGATTATTAAAAAAATTGGAAACAACCCAAGCGTCTGTCAAGGGATGAATAGATGTACAAATTGTGGTGTATCCAAACAATGAGACATTGAACTATTGTTACATACAACCATGGAGATGAATCTGAAGGAAAGTAAAAGAAGCCAAATGGGATATAGCATATGGAGGTGGAGGAAAGGATGGAGAGGTCACAAAGTGGTACAAAGAAACATCTGAGAACAACGTGTGTTTCTGGACTGTTCTGACAGTTTTACAGATATATACCTATACCAAAACTTTTCAAACTGACCATTTTAAATATGGCTAACTTATTGTATACCAACTATGCATAAACAGTACTGTTTGAAAATAATGTGTCTTGTGTTACTTAGTCTAGCAGTTCTCCTCTGTACGTGCTGATGTTCATTACCATAGCATCTGACTGCTAATAATATCAGCATTTATCTGAAACACAAAGAAGCAATCACCCAGTGTAGCCATGGCTATGAACTAGCAATCAGTCTCTAAAATGAACCTAGATTCACTGCAATTAAATATCAAATATTTACCCTACATGTTCATTGTAAAGTAATCCTTTCTATTAAAGTATTACAGACAAGTGCACCAGTAATAAAGAATACAGCTCACTGAATTTTCCCAAAGGAAGCGCACCTGTGTAACTAGTACCCAGATTAAGAGATATTATTAACATTCCAGAAAACCCTCTTGTACCTTTTTTCCCCAAAACTAGCTCCTCCTAAGTGGCACCCTGATTTCTAACATTATAAACTAATTGTGCTTGTTTTTGAACTTTATATCCTTGGTATCATATAGCAGGTACTTTTAAAAAGTTTGTTTTTCTCATCCAACATTATTCCTATTGGATTCATCCTTGCTATTTTGTGAGTGGTTATTTGCCTTCTAGTATCCTGCTATATGACTATACAATTTACCTACATATTCCACTGCTAATGGGCGGGTACTGAATTGTTTTCATGTTTTGCCTGTTACAAATGGTGTTTCTAGAAACATTCTTTGATATATTACCTGTGGTGAACTTATGTTTGCACTTCGATTGGATATGTACCTTGTAATGTAATTGCTTATTCATAGGATATATAGATGCTCAGCTCTCTAAAATGATTATCCTACTCTGGCAATACATGAGCATTCTAGTTACTAAACATCATCAATACATAATATTTTCTTTTTTTTTCATTTTCACTGTTCTAGTGGTTATGTAGTAGTATCTCAGTGTGGGATTTTCATTCTCCGACCTCCTGATGAAGGTAAACTACCTTTCATATATTATTGACTTTTTTATTTTATCTTTTGTGAAGTACCTGCTGAAGTCATTTGCACATATTTCTATTAGGAAGTTTGTTTTCTTTTCCTAATTGATTTCCAGGGTTTTAAAATATACAGAAGGTATACATCTATATTTTGTCCCTGTATGGTCCCATTCTGATGCTTTTTTAAAACTTTTTGATAAAGTGTTGAGAAATAGAAGTTTTACATTCAATGAAGTCCCATTTACTAATATTTTCCTTTATGATTACAATATCATGAGCTCAGTATGAATAAATATTTTAATGTGTCTGCTAAAACAGCTAATGCTGTCCAAGGCATTTATGCTAAAAGTGATAATTACGCAATGAGTGGCAATACTCTCTATGGTATTCATATTTTAAAGAAAAAAATTTTTAAGTGGAACTTGCATAGTATAAAAGATTTGGAACAATTGGAGAGTCAGGAAAGAGCTTCCATGTCACTGAAGCATTTCTAAATCTTAGCCTCTGAGGAAGAGTTAAAGAATGTGGAGACATTTCAAATAGGTGTGAGAAAGTATTGCTTTGGATGAAGAATTCAATTTGCAGTAGGAAGAATGTATCACAAAGGCTGAAAGTGACAGGAATATCTTTTGCAACTTAATATGAGGGAGCATTCACTCATGGCCAGAGAGGTCCAAAGATGGAATAATAAATGAAGATAGCTCCACCTAGGTGTACAGTAGTCTCCCCCTTACTTGAGGTTTTGTATTCCACGATTTCAGTTACCTATGACCAGCCATAGTCTGAAAATATTAAATGGAAAATTCCAGAAATAAACAATAAATTTTAAATTGCTCATAGTTTTGAGTAGCATGATGAAATTGCTTGCATTTGTGTGTCATCTACCCGGATTGTGGATCATCACAGAGTATCTGCACTGTATACACTACTTATCCAGCAGTCATCACTTGTTCTAGAAAATGATCCTCCTGATGGATCTTAGAGCCAATAGCAGCCTGACGCTGCACCATAGTGCCTACTTAATTCCTATCACTATGTCTCTTCTCATAGGAATTACATCATCTCATATTATCACAAGAAAAGTGAGTACAAGACACGAGATGTTTGAGCATGAGAGACCACATTTATATAATTTTTACAACAGTATATCATTTTCATTGTTCTATTTTATTTTTAGTTATCATTGTTAACCTCTTACTGAGCCTAACATATAAATTAAAATGTATCGTGTAAAAAACTGTGTGTGTGTGTGTGTGTGTGTGTGTGTGTGGTTTGGTACTATTTATGGTTCCAGGCATTCACTGGGAGTCTTAGAATGTATTGCCCAGGGATAAGGTAGGGGGGACCACGGCAAAGGTACTAAGGGATTCTGAGATTGAGTCGAGAATAGCCAAAAAGAAATTGCCCTTTCCTGAGTGCTATAACATCTTATCTTTGGTTATAACTTGGATCTCCCAAGAAATAAACATTGTGATTAGGGAGAGAAGGAAGCAGGAGTGAGAAGAAGGAGAAACTGAGAGCAGTGTAGTCTCAATGTAGCCTTGGCTAACTGCACAGGGAGCCCTGGAGCTACAGTGGCCCTTGAGAGTTGCATCAAACTAGACTGACTTGGCCAGGCCTTGATAACCCCACATTGATTAAGCATTGCATGTAGCCTGGCCCAGGAAAAGCGGTGACCTGCGACAAGTTGGCTCTGTGCAACAGAGGTAATCTATCAAAGTGCTGAGACCTGAAGGCCATGTGCTGCCACTTTCCAAGGGAAGATATCCAGTCCTTCCTTGAAAAAGCATCAGTGTCTATTATAGAAGGTTTTAAACATTATTATACATTTTTAAATAAATCTTTTTACTTAAAGTCTTTATTTCCTTTGTCAACGTATCTGGTTTAATCATAACCTCCCCAAGAGTCACCTTTACCACAATTCTAAAGACAGTAGCAATAACTCTAGAATGCATCTCCACTGGATAACTTTCTTTGTGGTCAGAAATGCTCCACACAGTAGACTGCCCAGCTGCACTGTAACCTTCTGCATCCTATACCATCACTGCACAAGCATACCTATAATGTTTTTGTGTGTGTGTGTGTGTGTGTGTGTAAGGAACTGGGTTTCTGAGTGCTTTTGTGTCCAAAAGCAGTGAGGAGCACATAATCCAATTTCATTTAGAAAAAACCACATCAAAGACCACATTTGCTGGGATATGTTCTTATGATACTCCCAGAGTTAGTGTTTCCAAAAATGAAATGCCCATTTACAAAATTCTCTTCTATTAGGTGGAACATTTATTCTCAATAGAAACAAAGTCAAATATTTAAAAGATTTCTGGACAATAGGAAAAATAAATATTTAAGTAAAGTTTTATTTCATATTTAAACCACAAATTCAGGTAGAAGGATAACTTGCTACTTCCTTATTCACAAAAAGAAGCTGGGAGCACTGGGACATTGCATCTTAAAGTTGAACCAGTAGTGCATACAGTGGATCAATTTAAGACTTATTGGTATGGTGATATGGCTAATTTATGGTGTGTGTGTGTGTGTGTGTGTGTGTGTGTGTGTGTGTTGCTGTTAGCTGTAGGATTTTTAAAGACTTTTTAAAAAACACTTTTAGGTTCATAGCAAACCTGAGGGGAAGGTATAGAGATTTCCATCTCCTACTTTCCCCACATATATTGTCTGCTCTATTATCAACATCCCCTCCAAGAGGGGTGTATTTATTAAAATTGTTGAATCTGCCTTGATACATTATAATCACCCAAAGTCCATAATTTGCATTAGGATTCATTCTTGGTGTTATGCATTCTATGGATTTGGACAAATGTACATTGATGTATCTACCATTATAGCATCACTCAGAAAATTTTCACTGACCTGAAAGTATTATTACCCGCTCATTTATTCTCCCCACCACTGTCACTCCCTGGAAACTTCTCATCTTTTTACTGTCTGCTTAGTTTTGCCCTTTTTCAGAATGCGTTGGAAGCAGTGGGTTTATAGTCTTTTCAGACTAGCTTAAGTTTCCTTTATGGCTTTTCATGGCTTGATAGCTCATTTATTTCAGCGCTGAATAGCATCTCATTGTCTGGATGATCACAGTTTGTCTGTTCACTTACTGAAGCATGTCTTGATTGGATCCAAGTTTTGATGATGATTAAAAAGCTGCTACAAACCTCCCAGCACAGGTTTTTTAATGGAACTAGGTTTTCAGTTCCCTTGGGCAGACATCAATGAGCATGACTGCTGGATCGTATGGTAAGAATATATTAAGTTTTTCAAGAAATTGCCACGGTGTCTTTCAAAGGTTCCATATTGTCCCATTTTATATTTCACCAGTAATGAATAAGAATTCCTATTGCCCTGCACCCTCACCATTATGTGTTGCCAGTTTTCTGGATTTTGGCTGTTCTTGAATATGTGCGGTCACTTTCCACTGTTTTAATCTACATTTTTCAGTGACATGATGAGGAACATCCTTTCGTATTCTTATTTTCTGTTTGTATTTGTGTGTCTTCTTTGATGAGGTGTCTGATAAGACTATTGGGTAATTCTCTTTTTCAGTGCTCACAATCCGACCCAGATCCTTACATCTGTTAGATAAACCCTACCACTGAACGACATCCTCAGTTCCCACTTAAATTCCATGCTTATTTAGTCCTTTCTTTCATCAAAGTTTTCTAGTTTTAGTGAAGTAAATATGGTACATATTCTGTTAAACTTATACCTATGTATTTCATTTTTGGGACTAATAATGTAAATGGTATAGGTTTCTAATTTCAAATTCCTCTTGTTAATTGCTACTGTAAGAGAAAATAATTGACGTGTATATTAAGCTTGTAGCTGGCAACTTTGTCTTACTAAGTGATTTTTATGAGTTTCTTTTTATTCTTTTGCATTTTCTACATATGGTCATATCACCTTTGAACAAAGTTAGTTTTACTTCTTCCTTTCCAAATAGTGTTTTGTTTTATTTTCTTGTCTTACTTCATTGGTGAGGAGTTTGGTACTGTGTTGGAAAGGAATAGTGAGTGGACAACTTTGCTTTGATTTTTTTTTTATCTTAATGGTAATGCTTCTAGTTTCTCATCATGTATGATGTTATGTACATGTCAGTTTATAGATATTCTTTAACAAGTTGAGAAGTTCTCTTTCTTCCTAATTTACTGAGAGTTTTTATCATGAATTGAATGGGTCTTAGATTTTTTTCAAATGCTTTCTCTGCATATATTGATAAGATAATGTGATTTTTCTTTTTTAGTTTGTTGATGTGATAAATTACATTAATTGATTTTTAAATGTTGAAGTAGTTTGCATATGGAGATAAATTAACTTGGTCATGATGTATAAGTTTTTGTATTATACATTGTTGCATTTGACTTGCTAATATTTTGTTGGTGATTTTTTGCATCTAGGTTCATAGTGATATTGGTCAACAGTTTTCTCATGGCTCTTTCTGATTTGGGTATTAGAGTAACATTATTCTCACCGAATGAGTTAGGGTATTCCCTCTGCTTATATCTTCTGAAAGAGATTGCAGAGAATTGGTGTACTTTCTTCCTTAAATGTTTGGTAGAATGCATATATTTAAAATTTTACTGTTCTTTTGAATAACTTATTTGAACACTTAGCTATTATTTAGGGAGTGGCTACCATATTTGGACTATGCTTTAGTAGTATCGTTTCCGGAGGGCTCATCAGCTTGTGAGTATACTCAGGTTGGAGAGTACTATCCCACCCCCAGGTATGTCCAAGCATTCCAAATCACGGTTACCAACCAAGCTCACTGACAAAAGACCGAATGCTATACCTTGTTATGAGTGGGTTTTACCTGGTTTCGTTTATTGAGCCTGTCCAGTAGTCTTGTTAATCATTGCAATGGGGTCACCTGGGAACAACCTGGCCTGAGTGCTGTGATTGTCCTTTAAAGGTTCTCCCTCTGGGAATGGAGAACTTCTTTTTCAGATACAAGGATGCTACAGAAGATGGCTTTCAGGTATCTCCTCCAAAGTCCTATCTTCTTCCAAATGCAGCATGTATCCAGTGACTGATCACTGTAGGAGTATAAAACTTAGGCTAAATGATTGCTTTAGGAGCTGAGATCCCCAAGGACCGATACCTCTGTTGGAACTTCATTGCAGTTCAATTTCTTTTTCTGTCCAATCCTGCTTTTTCTCCACCCTTGCACATATATTATTGATCTCAAGAGCTCTCCAAAAATTTTCTAGGGACAAGAATCAAAACATTGAAACTTGCTTTTAAATTATCTGATAATCCTCCACATGGTAGCAATGATACTTTTGTGATTGTAGGCTTTAAAATCAAACTTTCTGGGTTAAAATCCTGGTTCTCTCATCTATGACTATAGGACATTGGGTAGGTGACTTCATCTCACCTGTAAAATTGATAGACTATACCAACCTCATGGAGTGTATACCAGATACACTCCAACTCTGAGGTGAACCAGCCAACTTGGAGGTGAAGCTTAGTATGTAGGATGCGCTTGGGGGAGAAAAATGAAATCAGAATTGCTATACTCTAATGGGTTGTTGGGTGACAAGTAAAGAGTAAATGATTCAGAGTGGCTAGCTAAAGACTGAGGAGTACTACCGGATGCCATCTGCCAAAAATTCCGGACATTTTTGTACAATGTTTGAGCAATGGAGAACAAGTAGCAATGACAGGGCCATAGGAAGTGAGGGAGGAGTAAACAGGTGATATTAATGTAAGTGGGTTGTCATTCTTTATTATACTCCATCCACTTCCATAAATAAGTGGCTTATGAAATGGAATATGACATGGCAAAGCAAAAATTACTACAATCAAAAAGTATAGATAGGCATGTCAGTTACCTGGAATGAAAAGTTCATCTTATCTTGTATGATCAGCAAAGTCTATGTCTGGGACAAAGCTGTATTTTTCCTTGTGTCTTAATTTATGAAAGAATGTATCAGAAGTATTATATCTTCAATGTACTACTGAATACCTTTAGCAGAGATATTGTTTGAGTGTGTGTTTTAGTTTACTCTCCATTAAAACTGATGGCATAGCATTACCTTTATTCTCTAAAGGCATTTTTCTATGAATCTTAGGAAATATGGGCCATTTAATTTGTTTATATTTACTCTGCTAACTTAATTGGGAAATGATATTTAGAAGAGACTACAGAATCACTGAGAAAACTTTAAAGATTCTAATGTCCATACCACAACCTGAATCAAAATTATACCAAAACCTCTGCTGGAAGTCCAGGTAGTTTTCAAACTTCTCAAATGATTCCAGTGGGCACTAAACATAAAGAACCAGTAATAGAAAGGACCGAAGAGTTACTGTTTCCATGAACTGGTCCTTTTTATATTGTTATTTCTCCACAGAACTTTTGATTAATACTAGGTTGAAACCAAACAATATACCAATACGCATCTAAACTGCTAGTCTGTAAAGTTTATTATTAAATAATATTATTAAATTATTATGAATATTATTAAATTATTAAATAATATTATTATTAAATTATTAAATAATATTATTATTAAATAATAAAGTCATCAATGTGGGCTGAGGAATGACTACAACCAATAGGCTATGGTGTAAATTAGTGGAAGATTGTATTATTACCTTTTGGCTGACAAAGAAATCAAACAATTGCTCATGCTTTTAAGGGGTCAAACCTCAAACCAAGTTACTTGCCTCCATAATTTGCCTAAGACCTGCAGGTTGGTGAGAAGTAGGGGGGGGGAAATCATGAGGTTGATGCCCTGTAATATCTGGAAACACTGGGCCAATTCAGGAGATGCTCCGGCTTCCAACTGTGCAATTCCCCCAAATCATTGGAGACTTGGTTGAAGTTCCCAGAAATTAATATGAAATGTGACTTCATGAATTGAAATGTGTTTGTAAATAATGGTTTCATTCTTCACCAAAGGAAGATGGTGGCCTTATATCTTATTATACGATCTAAGACCTTAATGGAATTGAAAATCTTTCCAAGAGCTTCCATTCTTTTCCTCTTGGAGGAGAGAGCTCTGAAAGGCTTATAGCTCTGTTCCTATATTGCCAAGCTTTTCCGAGTCACTTTAGGTCTCACGGATCACTTTGGCTACAAGCCATTACTCTTTTCATCCCCAAGTTTTGGGATGATGCCGCTGAGAAACTCAGCTGAGAAACAGACTGAAATTTCGACGCCTTGCCCTATTCTTATCCCTGAGACCTTGAGCAGGTTGCAAACTTCTTTTGAACCCATTTTTTTGATGTTTAATGTGGGGATAATTATCTGTCATTAAAATATTTAATACGAAGCCACATATGCAAGAAATTATATGTGAAAGAATTTGATAAAATGTTTAGCAAACACTGTTCAGGGAAAGGGAATGATAGTATCAAACAGAATAACTACAGGTTCTAAAGACTGTGCTCTACCCAAATTTTGACAGCTTAGTAAAATACATACAGACAGGAGGCTCTAACCAGACTCACTGGCTATTAGAGAAGGGAGTGATTGTTTTCTAGACTGCTTTGTGTAGTATGGATATCGCTATCCACTGAAAATGTGACTTGTCTGAAATTACAACGTGCTACAGATGATAAATATGTATACATGGAATTTCAAAGACCTGGAGTAAAAATAAGAACATAAAGTATCTCGCTAATAATTTTGCACTGATTATGATCATATTTGGGACATATGGGGTTAAACGAACCATTGTAAAAATCCAGTTTACCTGTTTCTTTTTGCCCTTAAAAAACCTGGCTAGTAGAAAATTTAAAGTTATGTAGGTGGCTCAGTTTGTGACTTACAATCCCACTTGTGTTGAAAAGCATTGCTCTAGTGCTTCCTCTTAAACTAACACAATTGAATAAGAGGAAACACAAAACCCCCTGCTGATTGCTTTTACTGAAAACTACTGCATCTTTGTATTTTCATACATTTGCCCCAATGAAGCCAGGATGTTAACTCACACTCTTAAAGTCCTTCCATCCTTTATCTGTTTAGAATAGTAGAAATTAAGCATCCTCGATTGAACACCATCATGAGTCTTTCTAAAAACAAAACTTTCCTTTATTGTGAACATGGTTGATTTTTGACAAGCAAGATTCTTTTCTTCTCCAATGTTTCTTAGCTTCTTTTTAAAAACCTGCAATTGCTCTCTGGATCACCTGTAATTCTGAGAGCTTTGAGCTATACTGTGTGAGTCTGACTCCTGAGGGCTGGTTTTTGGAGTAGTTAAGGCCAGTCACATGGGTGCTCCATGCCTATGTGAATGGCCTTCAGTAAAATCCCTGGACACCAAGGCTTGGATGAACTGGGTGGCAGGCAGCACTTTGCACTCGTCGTCACCACACATCATTGCTAGGAGAATGAAGCGCTGTTCATATGAATCCATTGGAAGAGGACCACTGCTTGTGCCTGGTTTTTCCCCAACTTAGCCCTACATATGCTTTTCCTCTGCTGATTTTAATATACATTATTTCACTGTAGAAAACTGAAACATGATCATAATAGCTTTTTGAGTTCTGTAAATTCTAGTAAAATGTCAGACTTGAGGGTGGTCTTGGCAAATCCCGATGCACATGAACCCCATCTGGGTTCACTGTCCATTATGTATCAATGTTTTTGGTAACTGAAGGAGAAAACAGGCTGGAGTATGGGATGAGATTCAGTCCTAAAATCTGTGATACATTTGTTATAAGCCAAGAACTATTTTAGACCATGTTCATGCATCTACTGTCATTTCAAATCCTTGCCATAAATTTTGTATCCATTTTATATAAGGAAATGGAGGTCCATTCTCTAGCCTCTAAGAGGTTAATTGATTCATACAGCATGGCCTGAAATTCTAAGTGTAAAAAAAGCATTCACCATAAATGAATGATAGAACCACATTCCAACTGGGTTCTCTCAGATCTCAAGCCTGGGTCCTGGCATACCATGACAAAGACATAGTCAGCCACACATAGCCATGGCACCAGTTGCAGAGGCTGTTGGCTCTTTACCTGCACTGGAGCTCACTGTGAGACTCTTGGGCATGCCTGCGTCTTTGTAACTAACAAATCTCTTTGATAGATTGGGTATGTCTATCCTCCATATGGGGATGTAAGGCTCCAAGAGTGACATTCCAATGAGGGGACACTGGTGACTCTATTTGGGTCAGTTTTGAGGCCCTTCCATAGAACCTCCCGTGAGAGCCCCAGTGGGATTGAGTCCTGATTTTCCCCTTCAGGGTCTCACTCTGTAACTTGCCCTTTACTGGCCTTCTTTTTTACCCATCTTGCTTCCCCATTTGTTCTTCTGTCCCGTTGCAAACTACTTGAACTCAAATATTAAATTCAACATTTGTTTTTTGGTGGGAACTCAAACTTAGAAAAGAACTAGGATAACATCTGAATAGCTATATACAAAGCAAAACAACAACAAAGGGTTTGAAGGACAGTGGTATTGCGGTTACACCCTTTAATCTGTGTGCTGAGTGTCACCTTCATGCCACACATATGGTTCATTGGCCAGTTAGGTTGAATCACTATCTTCAATTCCAGCATGAAATACGTACTCGCTGCAAGCTGCCGTGGATGGTTCCATATATTAATATGTTCTTTGTATTTCGGTTTACCTGGCTAATTCTTCTTGTTTTCTGTCCTTAATACCGTTAAAGTATGTGCGTAAATGAACTATCCATTTGTAAGGTGAAAACCGATATTTACTTAATCAAAATTAGGCTTCCTAATACCTGCTAAAGGGAAAACCCATTGAGGGAAGAAAAAACACAGAGGATAATGCTCATATTATTTTTCAGACAATAAACAACTTTGTGTAATCCTATTATTAACATTAGCATACATTTCACAGCCCATCTGGCAAACAATAAAGGTTGTGACTCTGTGTATTTGAAATGCTATCTAGGGCATTGTAGTAGGGAAAATGGTAAACCTACAGCTGTGTCAGTGGGTCAAAAAGCGGTCACGGCACATTTCTCAGACACCACGGATTACCCAAATAGACTTTTATGGAGACAAGCTGTGTGTTAGGAAACATGTTTTTCAAAGGTAAAGAGGTCCAAAGGAACAGTGATGTGAGCAACCAGGGGTGGATAATAGGGGGAATCTTACCTGTTTTTAGTGATTCATGGTTACATTAAGGTGTGACAAAGTTCCAATGCCTCGTGGAATGACACTTATTATTATAAAATCATTTTTATGAGACAAAGAAAATGTAGTATCTGCTTTCAGTTACAGAATTCTTTTTCCAAATTTCTGAAGAGGTCACTCTAATAAGTTTCCCTCAGAATTTCTAACCTGAAAGACTGGCAGACTTTGGATTTTTAGTAATAAAAACTTATTTTATCAACAAACTTCAGAATCCAATAGAAATTTTTAAAATAATGTGAGGTATTTGGAATCTGTTAAACTGAGGTTCATGTACGCATGCCATACTTCTGATCTATAGATTGGCTGATTCTTTTGATTTATTGCCTATCTCTGTGCATTTATTTTTGAATAAAATTTTGAATAACATATGAATTCAAATGGGAATTGAATATAAGATAAAATATCATATCTGTCAGTAATATATGTGATATACATGGTATGTCCTGTCTCTCATTCTATCTCAACTAAACCTGGAAGGTAGATGTAATCTCCATTAAATCATTAAATGTTATTTTATTTGAGTGAGCATTTATCTGAATGGCTATAATATAATTATTATTGTATATTGTTTAAAACTAAAATTTCTGAGCAGGCTGGCAATATCATTTCATCACTCACAGCTTTATGAATATAAAAGATGTGTCACTGTCATGCTAAGCATTTTTTTTTTGGTACCAGGGATTGAACCCAAAGAGGCTTACCCATTGAGCCACATCCCCAACACTTTTTATTTTTCATTTTGAGACAGGGTCTCACTAAGTTGCTTAATACCTCACTAAGTTGCTGAGACTGGCTTTCAATTTGCTATCCTCTTGCCTCAGTCTCCCGAGTTGCTGGGATTACAGGTGCACACCATCACACCCATCTAAACTAAGCTATTTTAAATTTTTTCATACATGCACTTTACTTACCTGGTACTCCAGTTGGAAGGTAATCTCACTGGTCAAACTGAGTAAACAAAATCCAAGACAACAGCAGAAAGGAAATATTGTATTACATCAGATGAAACAGTGCTTTGTAGCCTCCAATGGGAAAAGATTTTTGTTAATTTATTAATAATGAAGACATTGGTGTGACAACTAGACATTTGAATTCAATAGCATGCATGACAGCTATGTCTAAGGTTCTAAATTAGCAGATGGTTCTTCTCTACGTAAGTAATGGGGTACCTAGTTTCCTTCCATCTATTTATGCCTCTGCCATCTTATGTGGCAGTTGATGGAAATAGCAAAGAGAGCATGGAGGAGGTACACCTACTTCTAACAGCCTTTTCTTGGGAATGCCACCCGTCACTGCTGCTTACTTTCTATAGATGAGGATTTGTCACGTAGGCAGGTCTAACTGCAAGAACTGTGAGAGATATGGTCTATGGCTGGACACTCACTTCATAGTTACATTCTCATTCTGTCCAGAAGGAGAAAAGATTCTAGTGTGCAGCAGGTAGCCATTGCTACAGGAGGAGCTGAAAATACCAGAATTGGATGTAAAGTATCTATAATGCTTACCATCTGATATCAAAAGAAGAAAGAAGAAACTCTCCAAATAGATCTTTACCCATTGAAGTTTCAAGTTTTAAGTAACAGATTTTCCAAGGAGGCTCATCAAGCATATTTCATATTACCTGTTAGAGGACAATGACACAGATGCTAACATAGATGATACAGGTGCTGCTGATTCCCAATTTGGATTTCCTCTACCAGGTTGGCAGAGTCATCCCCCAGCTTCCATGAATGGCAGCTCCTCAGGGTACAAAGCTGCTTCCTTTGGAAAACTGTCAAATAGAAGACACCTTGCCTTGGAAGTCAATTGACCTTCCTGCCACCTGAGGTGGAGGCAACCACTAGCCAGTGACTGACTGACGTGTAGATAAATGAGGTCAGTTCCAAGGTAGGGCCAACAATGGTGCTGTTCACACTCTGAACTCCCCATGGGATGAGTCTGAGGTGAACTTGTAGCTCACCTTCCAGTTTCCCTTATCCTTCCTCTTCTTTTGAGAGCATCCTTGCATCCACCCCTTGCAATAAACTCCACACATTGGAATCCCTCTTTTAGGTTCTGTTTTCAGAGAGGTAGGCCTAAGACCATGAGCCATCTTAGCTTCTAAAATTGCGACACTATGTAATCTTGAATTCCCTTCTACCAGGTTTTCATTTTTCAGAGGTGAATCAAACCTTAAGACAAAATATCATAACTCCAATTCGATTCCAGGGTTTATTCTCCATCAGTGAATGTCCTCCTTAATTTCCAAAATCCTGCACATTTCAGGACCTTACACTGAGAATTAAGTCTACATAATGACAATGGCATACACTGTAATGCTTTTTGTGATCCTCCATTGTCAGAGGGTTTTGGGGGACTCTGTACACACTAAGCAGGAAAATGGACAACATGTCTCTCTTTTCCCATCAGGGAAGACTTATTTAACCCAAAACACAAATGAACCATGATATCTCATCCTATAAGGTATTGCTGCTATAGTTTGGATCTTAAATGTGCCCTAAATGCCCACATGCTAAAGACTTGGTCACCAAACTATGCTGTGACACTATTGGGAAGTGGTGGAACTTTTAGGAGGTGGAGCTCAGTGAAAGGAACTTGGGCCATTGGCATGCCCATGAAGGAGATATGGAGACCCACGTCCCTTCCTCTTTCTGTTTCCCAGCCACTATCAGGTGAACAGTTTTGCTACGCTACTTGCTTCCTGCTGTGATATATACCACCTTGCTACAAGCATCCAAATAACAGAGCCAGCCAACCAGGATTGATACATCTGAAACTGTGGACCAAGATAATTGATTTTGTCAAGTATTTTGTCCCAGCAACAGAAAGTTGACCAACACAGTTACACTAGATGAACTGAGATTAAAATGCAATATTAATTGATGCAGTGCTGTGTGTCCTCCTTTACTTTCATTATGAAACATCCTCACTAAGATTTTGTCATCTCTTTGTTGCCTCAGGTGAGATAGGAAGGGACAGTCCTTTTTTTCACAAGTAAGATTTAAAATATCAGTGCTGGCTTCAGATCATGACTCCTATAGCAACTATTTGTAATGCCATTGATTTGTCCCCAAAATGTGTTACAGGAATCCCCAGGGTGTAGTCAATGAGGGAACACCCACTTGGTTTTCATAATGTTCATACTTAGCTTATGACAGACAGAATGTTTTAGACTCTGCAAACAATTAAGGCCTCATTAATATTTTAATAAGAATCAAACATGGCATCACTTGTGTGTTATCAATAATTTCTGTTATATCATCTATATGGAAGTATTTCTAGAGGCGAAGCATTTAAAAATGCATTTTAGAAATTGCCTGATAGTAAAGGATAATGAGTCTTTTTTACTTTATTAGGGAAAATATTCTTATAGTTTTCTGGATTAATCAGACAAATGCTTATTTTATAGACTTTCAGATGTGCACCTAATCTCTCCATTAGCAGATAAGTGGCTTTCTCTCTCCTAATCAAATCATACTAATTTTCACATCTTTTTGCCTAAGCTATATTTTTCTCCTGAAATAACTTGATTCCTCCGTTTTGCAAAACTACAGAATTTTCTGTCCTTTGATAAGTTGACAAGTTTGTCTGTCATTCTCTGGCAATATACTGCATGAAGAGTGTGATTCATGTACTTTGGTGTAGTCCTCACTGAGCCTAGCACACAGCTGAGCATACAGTAGGTGCTTAGGATATGTCTGAATGCGTGAATATATGCACATCTCACATTCCATGGCGCCATCATTGCTGGGTCTCTGAGATGAAAGGGGGTCAGGAATGTCATATGCTTCTTCATCTCACTTCCTTGACCCAGTGTGACCCAAGGGTGTTGCACAATCAAGTGTGGAAAGGAATTTACTCCCTTGCTGCCCTCTCCCAACACATCCTGCCCAGAGATAGCTTTAGACATCATTGGCAGGAAAATGTCTATGTGTAGATCAGAAGAAAGGATCATGCCTGCCTTAGAAAAGGCCTTTGGAATCTACCCCTCAACAAGGAGCAAGACCCCATTAAGTGCCAATCAAAATACAGATAATGTAAGAGTAAGAATACACACACACACACACACACACACACACACGCACATACACACACAAGTTGTGTATTGTTACATATGCAAAGATATGTATATATTAAATGTTTCTTCTGTGATTATTTCCTAAAGAAAGAAGCAACTCTAAAGTAAATACATACATATATTATGAACTGGTACAATTCTAAGGTGATAAATATTTATTTATGTCACTGTAGACTTTTGACAAATATCTGGGTTTTAGAGAGTAAAATAACTACAAAATTTCTTCCAATTTCACCTGTCATTTGTTGATTATCCTTTTTGAGCTGTCCCAAAATTTGGAAAATTATAGAGAACACACAGAACAAGATATCCTTTGCTACCAATTGTAAAGATGTCAGCCCTTTTGATAAAGGGAGAAAGCCTCCAAGTCTTTGTCTCACCTTGCAAGACTTTTGAGTGATGTGGAGAAGCATTTTTGACAATCTGAGCTCTACCGTAACAGGAGGATTGCAGAAAGCAGCCTATAGACATTCAAAGTCATTATCACTCATTTCTTTCACAAAAGAGAAAATATGGGTCTCCAGAGTGGTGACTTTCAAAAGAATTCATTTTTCTTATTTTTTTACAAGAGAAAAACAGGGACATTTCTTATCAGCAACAAGTAATGTTAGAGGAGCATATGGAAATATATTCAAAGTAGTGAAGAAAATTAACTATTACCCTTGGATTTTATTTGGACTGCCATTCATTAAGGTTGAGGTGAAAGACTATCTTTCACCAAGTCTACTACCCTTGCTGAACAAGCTGAAAGGATGCATAAGAAAGACGGTAAGGAAGAAAATATTCCACGGGGAATTAGTAAGATGCAAGATATAATTATAAGCACAGGAATTAGTAAAATATTTTGGTAAATCCATTATAATTAATCATATTAATGATGGCATTAATAACTTATTTAATTTGTGCTTAAAACCAAGGGGAATAAAATGTTATACAAGATTCATATGGAAGACAAAAGAGGGATATTAGAAGTCACACTCAATATTAGTATTTGTCAATACTTCGTGGTCAGTAGCAACAAGGATTATGACATGTTCATACACAAATACATCTTTCTATCTCATTAAAAGAAGGACAGCGACATTGATTAACTGCAGAATTTGTTAAAAATTATACAGTTAAATAAATATGCATGTTAATGAAAAGTCCAGGTATGTAATTGCAACTTCCTGAGTAGTTCAGGGAAAACTAAAGATGGCTCTATAGGATACTTGGAGGTGTAGGGAGGGGGATGAGGAGG